>CANNZV010001937.1:0-121848 GCA_947561585.1 Caprella mutica
ATCCCTGGTCAAAAGATCCCCGGTCAAAAGATCCCCGGTCATTTGATCCCCGGTCATATGATCCCCGGTCATTTGGTCCCCGGTCATTTGATTATTTTTTGTTTATACACCTATTATTCATTTATTATATGTGAATATATTAATTATTTAAGATATAATAGAAATATGCACCTTGCAGTAGATGAAGTCTAAAGAAACTATTAATTAATATATGGGTAAAAACAACTAACAAGAAATTAGCTTAGAATATACCTAACTTTAGCTTGTAAGAGTTGGTTAATATTTCCTACCACCCGTAATATGTTCTCTAACTACTTGTTTAAATTATTTGTAAATAAAAATAATCAATTTGTTGCGATAATATATTCTAGCTGTTTGAAATCTTTAATTTTTTTATTATATATAAAATTTATTATAAAAATAGTAGATGTCAAATTGTTTCACAAGTTTTATTTATATTTTAAATAGTAAATACCAAATTTTATATAGAAATAAAGATCTTAATATATTATTATGTGCTAAATATATGAACAAACAAAAAATATGACTGGGAATCAAATGACCGGGGATTAAATGGTATGGGGATCTAATGACCGGGGATCAAATGACCGGAGATCAATTGACCAGCCACCGAAAGAAGAATGGTCAGTTAAGGCTATGTATAGACTATCGAACGATAAATGCTATCACAAAGACAGGAAAGTTCCCAATGCCTAATTTGAACGATTCCATCTATGGAGCACACAGTATTATCAAATGTCTTACCAAATTAGACCTAGTAAAAGGGTACTATCAAATTCCCCTAGCTGAAGACAGTAAGCAATATACACGGCATTCAGTACTCCAAATAATCATTTCCAATTCGAGTGAGTATCATTTGGACTCAAAATAGTGGTATATATTTCAAAAGAAAAAGGCGGGAAATATTATCTGAATCTGGATCTAAATATGTAATAATATTTATAGATTATGTATTAATTATGATCAAAATTTTTGTGGAACATGTCGAATTTTTTAAAGAACAAGTAAGTTTTTTTGGGTCATATGTTTGGAGGTACAGTCATTAGAGAAGCACCTGAGTTTATTTAAAAAGGGAAAATTATCCAAAGCCTAGTAATATTTCTGAGCTTCGTCAATTCTTGGGGTTGGTGAATTTTCGAGGTAAATTTGTAGAAAATCTGTCAACGCTAATTAAAGCCTCTGTCTCAGATAACTGGGGACCTAAGCGTAAAAGGTTGGTATGGACAGAAGATATGAATAGCGCTTACGATATGTTAAAGGTAAAGCTAACTGAAGAAGTCACACAGTCATTTCCAGATTACAGTGAAAAAGCACATTCACTTGAATTGTCCGTTGATGCTTCAGATGTTAGAGTTGGTGGTTGCCTGCAACAACTGCAGAATGAACAGGTGAGAACTATCGCCTATGCATCTATGACTTTTTCTAAAGCACAACAGAATACTCTACCATTGAAAGAGAATTATATGCTATTAGATGCGGAGTTAAGAATTTCTGACCTTTCATTTGTGGAGTAAAATGTGTATTGTACAATGTACACTGATCATAAGCCACTGTTATATATGCAAAATATGTCCCATGAGAATTCTCGTTGAATGAGGACAAAAATTTATTGGCAGAATATGATTTTGTAATTAGATATAAACCTGACAGTGAAAATGGTGCAGCAGATGCCATGTCACGTATTGCTTAAGATGTAAAGGATGAGAATGAATGTAAAAAATAATGATGAACTCCTTTGGGATTAGAGGTTTAAGTGTACTAATGCATTGTTACTTGTAGCATTGTTGATGCCATTACAGCGTAGAAGTGTTGACATTACAAATATAAATGTTCCTAATTATCATGATAAACTTTGATATAGTATGGTTACTCATTTTATTGACAATTGTAAGATGGTGTAAATATATTTTCTATTATTGTTACCATGTATTTATGAAATGAATTTGTTTGGAGCCGAGTATGACTTGTAATAGGCTGATTGTTTTATTTTAACCATAAAATCTTGAGGGGGGAGTAAGAAGGGAAAACCTACGAATAATTTTCTGAACAGCTGGATATGCACAAGGTTAGTGTTAAACGGTTGGCGTTTATTCTTTAAAAATTGTGATTTCTTAATCATATTTTTCTTTTTTCTTGTCATTTTAGCTTTTAACTCTACTACCATATTCTCTTCAATTTTGTACAGGAAACTTATTTCCGTCAGTGTAGCAATGGAACTATGACGTACATCAATTACTTCGTTACCATCGTATTTGTTTGTAAGCCACCAGTAGCTCTATCCGGAATCTGTCTGTGGCGAATGGGAGAGAAGGGCGGGTTGTCCATATGTCACCGAACTCTTATAATTTGGATTATTAATGGTCTCTTTTTCTATTTTATAATGTTCATTATTTTTTTAACACCACTTAACGAAGCTACTGTAAGTAAGTAAGTAAATTTAAACCGCAAGGCTAAGATTTTTGTGTAATGTAGGCTTAATTTACTATCATCTTTCCATTTTAATCTTCCATCCATGTGAGTGTAGCCTCTTTCTTAAATTAGGTCCTTTTTCATTACTTGTTAAGTGACTGCATTCACGGAATCGCTTTTCTGTTTCCAATAGTTTTGTCACCGACGGCGGTAGGTGAATTCGTTCATGGAGCCACTTTCTTTTCTGACTGCTTTTTCTAGTCCCATGTATTTAATTTCCTTTTGACTTCACCGATGTGGCCTTTGGTTCCGAAGCAGATGTTAAACCCCTACTAAAATTAACTGTGATTAATTATTGATTACTTTATACTAAAAAACTATCATAATCGTAATAATGTAATATATTCATGTTGCATTTTTAGAACTTTTACCGAATGACACTTTGTAACTGTCATTATTTGAAGGAAGAGGCAAATGAATTTTCGATATGAAATGTTGCAAATTAAATGATGACCATGTTCTTTTATAATTGAAATTTGCTGTTAACAGATAGTATAGGAATATATAGGGATATCAATTGAGTACTAGATTGTTTATTAATTCAATTTGCAACAAGTTTCTGTTATCTGTTTGTTCATTTTCCTCTTACATCCACGATTGCTTATTTTTCTTTCCGTTACATTCCATTAAAGATAATTTAAATTTTCCAATCTGACTTCTAGATTTATATTTAGGTTCTTTGTATTTATTTTCCGTTTGACGAAAGCTTGAAACCATTATATTCGCATAAAACATAACAATTAATACACTGATATATTATTCAAATTTGTTTTCTGTTCAATGAAGAGAGCATTCATTAAGTGGAACTTGAGAGACCACCCTGCAAACATTTCCACATGTGTACCATGTGGTTATGTCCACATTATAACAATGTGGTTACAATGTTGATTTTTGGAACCTTGGACGATATGTTATACATGTGGTTTTGCCACATGTATAACATATGGAATACACATGTTAACCATAACAAAACCACATATCAGTACCATGTGTAACACATATCTGTACCATATGTTACCCATATCAATACCATATGTTACCCACATCAGTACCATATATTACCCATATCAATACCATATGTTACCCATATCAGTACCATATGTTACCCATATCAAAACCATATGTTACCATATCAAAACCATATGTTACCCATATCAATACCACATGTTACCAATATCAATACCATATGTTACCCATATCAATACCATATGTTACCCATATCAATACCATATGTTACCCATATCTGTACCATATGTTACCCATATCAAAACCATATGTTACCCATATCAAAACCATATGTTACCCATATCAATACCATATGTTACCCATATCTGTACCATATGTTACCCATATCAATACCACATGTTACCCATATCAATACCATATGTTACCCATATCAATACAATATGTTACCCATATCAATACCATGTGTTACCCATATCTGTACCATATGTTACCCATATCAATACCACATGTTACCCATATCAATACCATATGTTACCCATATCAGTACCATATGTTACCCATATCAATACCATGTGAAGCACATATCAGTACCATATTATGTAACACACATCAGTACCATGTGTCAAGAAATCAAAAAAATCATACTAATTTTATTGCCATTTCTTACTTTACTGTATATAGTGTATATGTAATTCGCCTATATATTATTTAGTTTAATGTTACATATTGTTATATACAAATTAAATTGGAAGAAATGGGGAAAGAAATGAAGAGGTGTTTCCGGAATCGAACTGGGGTCCCTGTAGTTTGCTGTTGTTTTGAGTCTGGGACATATCCACTGAGCCATCCTGGACATGATAAAAGTAGCTTTTAGAAGTTATAATTAATAAATTTATATTCACTTTATATGATTTACTTCACTTTGGAGCAGGGGTGGGCACATGTTGTGTTTTTCATTGCCGAAATATGGAATTACAGTGCCGTTACCATTTTCTTTTCGTTTCTTAAATTGCAGGGAATACTGAGTAATTAAAATGAGAGGGGGGGGGGGGTAGATTTTATTGCGGGACGTACAATCGTACATATTTGGAACATAAATAGTTGTAGTATATTTATTATTTGAATTAAAAGCAATTAATAAATGATACATAATTATATTTTTCTTTTTTCACAATAAAAACAAAAATAAGTTGTTTTGCATTCAAGTAATAAAAAATTTAATAACTAATTCATAAAATCACAGGATAAATGACAATTGCTTCCCAACTTATTAAAAAAAGGAAATAAAAATGATTGCACAAATTCTTACCAGTGTAAGGGTACCAAAATACCTTATTAACGTATAAAATTAACTAACAAAGTATCAAGGTAATTATAAATATTCTGTTCTTCAATTATCTTACCATCCTCTTTTATATTATATATCCTTGTAATTTATAAAGCAGTCAGGGCTAAATACTCTAAATTTTCTTTGGAAGAAAATAAAGCACCTTTTCCCTGGTGGGCACGAGTGCAGCTCTGAGAGCTAAAATAGCAATGAGTGCTGCATTTGGCCACCCTTGCTGTAGAGTGTAGATGATATAAGAGTTGTATAGAAAACTAGCATTACCATGGCAGACTACATAAAATATTTTCTTTCTTTTCAAATATATTCATTATTCAGTGTATTTAATTTCTCAGTACTCTAAATATCAGAACGGATCACACTACACATGACTTCATTAAAGAAAATTTATACTGGAAGAACTTTCATGGAATACAACTAATTTACTATATAGATATTCATAGAAAACAAGGCAATTTGTGGCAAACTAAACTAAATATTTTGACTATAAAAGTTAGTTCGCTAAACAGGGTTCTACTAAACAGGATGGTTCACTATACAGGAGTTGACTATAGTGGAGTTCTACTGTAATTATATGTACAATGAGTAGATTGATTGCCCTCTTTCACATAATTGTATTTAGAGTTCAAAAGTAACAGAAGTTAACCATGTGTAATTTACCACATTACAACCACATGCCAATTACAATTTCAATAACAGATGTTAACCATATGTAATTTACCACATTAAAACCACATGCCAATTACCATTTCAATAATAGATGTTAACCATGTATAATTTACCACATTAAAACCACATGTCAATTACCATTTCAATAACAGATGTTAACCATGTGAAATTTACCACATTACAACCACATGTCAATTACCATTTCAATAACAGATGTTAACCATGTGTAATATACCACATTAAAACCACATGTCAATTACCATTTCAATAACAGATGTTAACCATGTGTAATTTACCACATTAAAACCACATGCCAATTACCATGTTTTATGTTTATAATTAAATATCTATAATATATGGTTTCAGTATGGTTTTAAACATGTGGTTATGATATTGCGTAACCACATGGTTAACATGTGTTATTGAAATGGTCATTGACATGTGGTTTTGATTAGGTATATTACACATGGTTAACATCTGTTATTGAAATGGTCATTGACATGTGGTTTTAATGTGGTATATTACACATGGTTAACATCTGTTATTGAAATGGTAATTGACATGTGGTTGTAATGTGGTAAATTACACATGGTTAACATCTGTTATTGAAATGGTAATTGACATGTGGTTTCAATGTGGTAAATTACACATGGTTAACATCTGTTATTGAAATGGTAATTGACATGTGGTTTTAATGTGGTAAATTACACATGGTTAACATCTGTTATTTAAGTGTTTTGGTTGTTTCAATGTGGATGATACATCTTAAAAACATATTGCCATATTATAACCATCCAACCACATGGCATCCATGTGTATGCCATGTGGAAATGTTTGCAGGGCACTACCTATAAATCAGATTACTTCCCCTCACAAGTAAGCTGAAGAAACAAGCGACAACAGTCCAAATCTCCCTGTTCTTAATTGGTAAGGAAGGCCAAATTTCTATTACAGTTCAGAGATAACTGATATAATTACAAAGTTATGCGTGTCAATTCTGTTTCATTAATATAAAATGTCTAAATATATAATGTAGTAATTGTGAATCCCAGAGACTGTATCCTCAATCTCCTGAGGTGAATATAAGAGAAGGGCCGCTAAGAGTTCTATGCTTATCGTTTATTGAGGTTACTTGTAGTTTCTGAGTACTTCTACTTCAAAGTCCTTTATATGTTCACCCCTTGCTAACAACTGGTAATAGTTTTATTTTATTCAATAGCCTAAAATAATTGTTCAATCAAATATCTTTAACACAGTATCGGTGCTTACTTATTTTATAAGTAGTAATAAAATGTAGAAAATCAATTTATATTTAATTTGATGATAGTTGTTATTAAATTTAAACAGGATGAATAATTGAAATTTTTCCTAATTCCAATTAGACTAATTTAATAACTTCCACATTTTGACCATATGTTGAATGAATTAAAATAGACTAAGTACAAAGGACTTCGATAAAGAAGAAAAAAACGTAGTTGTGGCAACGCAATAGAAGAAAAAAGCTTTGAGCGCTGAATAGATATGGATAATAACATAGAAAATGTCTAGAGCAGTGGTTCTTGAAGTATTTTTCTCGCACACCCCTTGCTTTTCTAATGCACCCCCTGAGCATTGTATTGCATTGAAATAGATTGAAAAGCTACAATTAGAATATATTTGGTTATTATTATTTGAGAACTAGATATACAAATTGAAAAAGTAAGAAAAATTATTGTTTTATTTACATAATGTAAAATTATTTATTTAGGTAAGGAAAATTAAAATTCATTAGAAATTAAAGAAAACAATATAATTTGTGATAATAATGCAGTATATTGCATTGTAGTTATATAAATATTTAGAAAATGAATAGTTGTAAACTAATAAAATAAAATAAATTAGCTACGGGTTAGAAACACTTACATACAGGGTGGGGCGTAAGTTTGGGGCGTAAGACTAAGTCTTTTTCTCTGACACCTCTATATAATAGTTCATTGTTATCTAAGAAACAATTCTTCAACAAGAGGTCTCTCCTAATGAGTTCCATTATTTAAGCCAGAGCAGGTAATAAAAGTGACCTCCCACATAGAGTCCTAAAATATGTAACAGCAATACGCTCCTCCTTCATGAGGGATTTTTGAACGCTGAGTAAAACTCTTTAAGTTTAAAAAATAAGAAAGGTCAAAAATAGCATACTACAGCTGACGGATACACTTTTCTGCAATACATTATGGTACCTTTAACTCTTTACTAAAGTTAGAAACCTCTAAGATCTATAGAAGATGGACACTCCATTGTTCGTATTGTTGTTTTCTTAAATAAATTAACATAAAATTTTAAGTCGCGTTTTCATATTCAGGTACTTACATGCAGTTATTCCTTCTACCTTCCCTCCACACTGTTGCACTTACACTCTCATGAACACTTCACTGCAATGTGACTTTAAAAAACTGTAGGCTGCGATATGATAAAACAATTTCCCGTCTCGATAAAACTTATCTAGAACCTCGTAATAGAATAATAAGAAAATTTCTCGCCATTATTGAAGTCATTCGATGTTCTATATTTTACAAAGAAGGATACATAAGTAGGTTACCTGTGCTTCATTTCACGGCACTCACCTGAACTTGTGAAGCATTTTATAAAAATTTGGTGAGGAGTTAACAACTATCAAAGATACATGTTATATGTTTCTGGTTACATGCTATCATCTGAATAATTGACAGTATCAGATAATTCATTCAAATTGATAATTCCATAAAAAGTATGCATTGTTGAGCTTAGTTATATTTATGCTTGGTATAGAAATTCATTTTCTATTACCAGTTACATAAATAGGCTGATCCCTTACTGCTATCAATCTATTGCATAGGAACTACAGGAAATATAGGAATATAAGAATATTTAATTCATATACAGACCAACACAAAATTAACACAATTTATCCAAAGACAAGATGTTCATATTTTGGAAAACGTGAAGGTATGCTCACCAAACTAAAATTCATTTACGCGTCTAACTGCACGTTTTTGCAGCACATATTATTTTTTGAGTTAGATAAAGCCTAGGTGACACCACCCGATATTTGTTGGAGCGTTCCTTGAAAGGAGGGAGAATAAACCTAATTTCTATAACGCTCGTTACAGCTCAGAAAAGGGAAAACAAATCGTGGTGACTCGAGCGTTGATAGAGCGGCGTTCTACTCGTGTGGGGGTTGGCTCGGCTGGGTTCCAGTCAAAGTTTGGCACCATGAGACGCAAGTATGTGGATGTCTCGATCTGCAAGGTCAACACAGAATTTTAAATGCTGAATCATCGCTGCATCGCCAGAATTGCTCGGGTGGTAATTAAACGTTACAGAAACTTTAATGGGGCGGTGAAACGGTCTAAGGCTATAAAGCAGTGATTCATTGTAGTGATGAACTTTGGTTTTACGTTTCAATTGATGTCGCACAGCTCCATACCGCCAGATCAATGCTCGCTACCTTTAAGCCAATTCTATAGCAACTCCGGCTTTAGAGGTGATCCGCCGTATTTTCGATTTTCTTCCCATTTTGTACGTGGTCGAAATAATCGAAAAACACATACGTTGCCATTGCGTTGGCTCAACAACATTCTACGAAAGCTGTGCAATGCTTTATCTCGGTCCGGGCAAAGCTGGCGAAGCACCGTTCAGGATTTCTGCATTGGCCAAGCGGAACGAAGTGTCCACGAACTTACGTCTAGCGGATCCAAACTTTGACTAGACGTTTTCGAGGCGGTGGTGAACTTTTCGGAATGTTAAATTACCGCTCTTCAACGCTCAGAATATTTTGTGCAGCTCAAAACCATCGAAGCGGTGAGAGGATACTAGCGTTTACAGCGCTGCTTTAACGGGGACCAACTTCTGTGAACGGTAACGAGCTGTGATCAATTCATCTTTTCATTGCTCAAGAAATGCCACAACAAAGTTTGGGTGGTGTGATCTAGGCTTAAGCAGGTGCAGCAAACCAGAGCTCTATTACGTACCGCAAATGAGAATGATCAAACGTGAAATATAAATTTTATTACAATTTCATGATCAAAAGGGAGATTTCGGAGCAGTTCGGCAATGCATGAAATTAGTCGGTTGTTCCTAGCTTTAAGCGGCGTTTACACTATCAGTTTTGACTGTGGACATGAGTGTCAATCACAACATTTCCTCCTTCCCCACTACAAAAGTTGCTCTATTTTGCTCTCTTCATCACGTCCACGCTATGGAATCTATCAATGCTACCCATAGGTTGACGTGTTGAGTGATTGTCAGTCACACACCACATATCGATGATGAAAGGTAGTGTGCAACAGTATTCCTAATTTTATTGAGACTTCTTTTCATATTTTAAATATGATGAACCAATGTGTATCAATTTATTAATGATAGTTTTTATTTTTTGAACATAAATGATACTGAAAAATTCATCGCAAGAGATCATAGCTAAAAGTGATAAAAGGAATTGACTTATTTATTTAAATAAAATAGGATGAACGAGAAGCATTTCACAATAATCTATCAGTTAATATATATTAATGTAATTGAAACGCATTGAATTGTTTTTAATTGTTGATATTGTAATGTGATATTGAGATGAATGTTGATAATAAAGATTATTTTTGATTTACTTAAGCTATTTCATTAAGTTACATTGTGATGACTAAATGAATTTGCTGTAGTGCAATTTAAAAATAAACAATATAAACAAATATACAACATAAAAAATATTAAATATATAATACAATAAAAGTTTCTCTGGTGACTAAAGCCAATGTGTGTCGTTCAGCAACACTGACCAACTGTTTATAGTCTGAACGTCTATCACCGAAACTACAAGAGTGAAGTGGGGGTTGAGAGGTGTGATTGACAGTGACGTCCACAGACAAAACTGATAGTGTAAACGCCGCTTAGCGGCTTAAGAGGTTAACTTTCTGTCATTATTTACAAAAAAATATCTGCTAAATTTTCACAAAGAACCCTTTATCGTTCAGCGAAACGATTTAAATACTCAGTTTAAGTGACTAAATATGTCACATGAACAGTAAATAGTTAAGGAAATTTGAAACATTTTCTTTTCCAATTTCAATGCATCAATAATTTGGTCTATGTTTTGCTCAATATTCTTAGTATTTGAGATATCCCCAGAAAAGAAGTCTATGGGCGTGATGTCTGGAGAAGGCGCATGAGTCATTCATTGGTACGGTGATCTTCCTAATGACCTGTTTGATGCCAATTGAGAATACCTCTGTACGCGATATTTGGATAGTTAAAAGGAATCAATATGAATAATTGTGAAATTTACTCTTTATTCACTTTTGTCTTTTATATTCAAAGTTATTCCACTTCACCCTTTGTTCACAAATACAGGTTTTCCCGTCTTTCAAAGTGTGCATACAATATTTTTAATACACCCTGTGGGCCTGTACAGTGTTTATTATGTTTGCTTTTTAACGTTGACATGATCCCGTTGGATCATGTCACACTGCATGTCCACTAAACTTCTAGTTCAAAATTGGCCCACAGCGCCATCTATCTGTTACTCACTCAAATAATATTTTAGAGGTTATTTAAACTCTGCGTTGAAGATTTTCTTTTTCTTTTTTTTCTTTTTTTTCTTTTTTAAAGAGTTTTAATAACCTCTAAAACTATGGATTTCCCGTTGAGTTTGAATCTTTTCAATCAAATAACATTCATCGTATCTAACAGCTCCTAATTAAAGTTTGAGAACAAGTTAGTATTTGAATATTGTTTGAAAATGAGTCACCTTGACCAATCACTGAGTCAAGGTGACTCTAATATGAGAGTCAAAATATAATGTTCGTCTTTATTCTAAAAGTGAGTCGAGTACCTAATTTATTGAAGCCAAATGGTTTTAGTCTTACACAGGATGTTGTTTGATAGCAGATAGGACGGAGCAGCTCAGAAACATTACAAACAGTAACTAGATCACAGGCACTTGCCGCTTTTAAAATAATCTTGACCATCCAATAGTTCTTGAATTATTAATGACCTTGACCTTTGACCCGTTCAGACTCAAATTGTTCCTCGATATTGACAAATTGTCCAACCATATTTCAGGCAATTTGATTAAATACTTTTTTGAATTACCTACCAATAGTTAGTAATTATAAATAATAATAAGGCCTGCTAAATATCACTTCTATTACACCAATAATAAATAAAAAACATAGATCACTGGTTATCATTTTCATATATTTTGTGTAATGGCATTTGGTTAGATTCCTTTAAACTAATTAAATAGGAAGGCATTATCAGGGAAACAAATTATGAACACAGTTAGAATATTAATAGCAAAAACCGTGGATGTTTCAGTCGATATTTTGAGATTTGGCACCGTTGCTTAGGATAAGGCCGCCTTTTTGTCGTAACTGGAAAAGATGCCAATAAGTTAATAGTAAATGACAATATAGATACCAATTAGTGAATTTTTATTGAATATTCAAAGATGGTGTCAATTATAAATTACGTCATAGTAATATACAAACTTAACATTTCGATTTAAGTAATTAAAACTATTATTCTTTCGACGAAATATCGATATTTATTATTGTTTCACTGAATTATTATTTTTGGCGTCTATTTCTCATACATTTTAAACATGTGTGTAACTACTGTAACAGGGACTTCATAATCTGATAAACATGTTTATTTCGTTTCGGCTAAAATTTACTCCCTCCCCCCTAATAATTCTCCCTATAGAGGAAGCTATCTCTTCAAGATAGCTTTGATAATGATGAAATGTAGACTCTACTGTTTTAATGTTCGGTGTTTTAATGTAAACAGTAAAGTAAATATTTTGTCCCTATTGACATTTCGGGGATAAAGCTTCCTCCTATATACCCACACGAGCAATTAACCTATTCATTATAAATTTATTTATAAGACTGCATATAATGTTATCTATCGATGGTTGCGCTAATGATAGATCCAAAGACGTGGCAACACGGTTGACCGATTACTATTATTATATTAGGTGTTCCAAAGTTTTCTTCATTCACAACGAGGTGATGCAAAGGGTTCTAGGTATATTCCACCCCGGTATATTCCACCCCGGTAAATTCCACCCCGGTATATTCCACCCCAAGTTTATTACACCCCTGTGACAATGATCATTTGGGTGACAATAAAAATTCAAAGATTTTATTTTTGGATTGATATTTGTTAAATACTTCGTACTGATGAAAAAATAACTCGGACGATACCCTGAGACATTTGGACAATATTTAGAGGTAGCTCAAGTCAATTGAAATTCTATCCTGATAAAATTACAAAGATTCTTAATGTGGTCGTTTATTTCAAAGTTTATGTGTTGAAGAAGTAAATATTAATTCTTTTTTACCATGAAACTGCACATGTGCTCCTATAACAATGGTTGGATGAGGTATGGAAAGGGTCGACTGGCAGAGATAGCCCATTCAATGTTTTCGTTATTTGCTTATAAATTTCTGTTTTGGATTCTAGGACCAAATTCTCCATGATCAAAATCTCTCATTGTAAAAAAGGCAATAATCTTCCAGTCTTAAAACCCGGTGCAATAATTCCCCCTCCCCATCAAAAACTTCCTGGTTAAAAAAAACTTATCAAAAAAGCCTTTGGTCAAAAACCACTACTCTTACAAGAAGTTTAAATACCAAATTCAAAATGAAATAAATATAACAATAAAAACTATATTGCATCATCTTACAATTAATATTACTGTTTTGTTGGCGATACGGAAGAAAATCAGCTTAAGATTGAAAATTTAAATACCTCAACTGATAAATGCGTTCACACAACTTTTTTTCTGCTGTTTTATCACATGTGTAGTGAAAAATTTAGAGCTTGTGATTAGCCAGCAAAAGATTTAATTTGATACAGTGAAAATGCAAGTTACCTTGTATTATATATAGTATTAATAAATGACTAACATTAATAACTAAACAAACCTAACTCGTAAAGTGGGGTGGAATTTACCGGGGTGGAATATACCTAGGGTGGAATATACCGGGGTGGAATAAACCGGGGTGAAATTTACCGGGGTGGAATATACCGGGTTGAAATATACCTAGGGTGGAATCTACCGGAGTGGAATATACCGAGGTAGAATATACAGGGGTGGAATATACCGGTCACCGATGCAAAGTGAAGAAGACATCGTAGAAGAGGAGATCGTGAAAGTACGCTCCATGCACTAGCCACTAGGATGCTGGTTGTAGGTCATAAGCCCCCTCCCCCCTGCAGTCATGAGTCCCTCCAGTCACGAGCCCCCCCCCCTGTTTTTCAATCCTTATTTACCTATATTATTATATTTATATTTCAAACAACTTCTCATTTTTGCTGCCATACTCAAGTTGTGGAACGATACATCAAGATGGTTACAGAAGCGTTGACTTCAGTTGTAGGAGAACAGGCTAGAGATGGATTCATAAGAGCAAAAATTGAAAGAAGAAATTTCCAGTGCTTGTTTGTATTTTGATAGAATTCAGAACAATAATGGTTAACTCACTTTATCGCCGATTGAGGTGAGAAGGAATAAATTCATAAGTTTATTATTAATTTGAATTTATGTAAAAACGACCGTTGAGCGATATTTTCATGCTGCTTGTGGCAGTTGAAGTTGAAGTCACAAAGATTTCAAATTTAGAGCTAATTATAATAAAAAAATTTAATTACATTTATCACTAATGCAAAAAACATTAGTCGAAATTAAAAATTTTTTGTGAAATTATTAATGGCACGTAATTTTTCACAATTTTTCGATTTTTCGAAGCTCTGGTGGCAGATGAAGATGATGTAGCAATGATTTCAAATTTGAAAGCTGATTATAATATACCTTTCTAATGAACTTTATCACTAATGCAAAATTTATGAACGAATTTTTTTTTTAATTTTTCAATGGCAACCAGTTTTTCAAATTTTTTCGATTTTTTGAAGCTCTGGTGGCAGATGAAGATGACATCCGACAGGTCTGAAATTTTTTATACATTCAAACTAATTATGCCAACAACTTCTCCGCACTAATGCATATTCGAATTCGAAAAAGTTGAAAAAAATAATATAATTCATGAATGATTTATCTGAAATAAAAACAAGTTTGAGGATTATATATCACAGAACCTGTATTTTTATAGGTTGTCAGTATTTCGATCATTTTAGCGATATTCCATTAGGTTCAGAGGTGTAATATAGTTTGATCGAAAGAATTATTCTTATTTGTTCAAGATATCCTGCCTTTGATAGTCTCTTGGTTATATTGAGATGTTTCTATTGAGTGTTAAGAGTTTAAAATATAATATAAGATGCCACGAATTTAATTGATTTGATTTCGAAAAATTGATTAAGAATTTGAAACTTACTCACCAAAATAATTCATAAAAGTATATGTTCAAATAATAATAAACAACATAATTTAATGATATCATCTTTGAATATTCAGCAAAATTCACTAATTGGTATATTTATTGTCATTCACTGTTAACTTATTGGCATCTCTTTTAGTTACTAAATAAAGGCGGGGCTAATCCTACGCAACTGTGCCAAATCTCAAAATATTGTCTGAAAAATCCACGGTTTTTGCTATTAATATTCTAACTGTATTCATAATTTGTTTCCCTGATAATACTAAATATTACAACGGGTTTCAAAATCATAGTAATGCTGATGCGGTAATTATTATAAATGAAAATGATTTAGCCTCTTTATATTATACAAGATATTTTTATATTTTTTTCATTACAAATTTTACAACAATCAATAATGACTACAAAAGTGCAAACATATATAGCCAAAAATTTCAAGACTTTGTATAAATTCAGAGAACTTTCAACGGATTGAAATTTAAAATTATTTATTAAAATTATTGCTAATGTTTGGTCTTTTTTTATAAACTACTACTTTTATTTCTTCAGAGAAAACCCCTCTCGTAATTACTGAGAAACTCTCAAGTTTGATTTTTTTCATTTTCTCTGACTTAATTTAACGATAAAAGTCTCTACCCCCTCTTCACCCATTCTATCTCCCTATATCCACCCCTCCTCCCTAATTCTCTCTAATACGCTTTTTTAATGAACTCTCTAACAATGGTAGGATTTGAGAAATAATTTTTAATTGTTTGTGCTATTTGGGTCTGCATTTATCTATGAGCAGACATTTTCATCCATGAAATTCTGCCAATCCAAACTTAATTCTGGCAGAACAGATTCCCATATCGCTGATAGCATCAGGCTTTCTACTTCAAACTAGATAATGCCAGAGAGTGAGATTTGGGGCATCCAATACCTTCTCTGAAGCACGTTTGGTTAGTTGTGGAGTACCTCAGGGTAGCGTGCTTGGGCCAATACTTTTTCTCATTTATATTAATGATTTAGCTAATATATCTAATAATTGTAACATCACGCTCTTTGCTGATGATACAACCCTAGCTTGCAGCTGTAATGATTATGAAGCTCTTATAGGAACTACTAATGATGTACTAGATCGAGTATCACGTTGGACTGTAAACAATAGGCTTTTACTAAACTCTAGCAAAACTACTTCTTTGTTATTCAGCAATAGGTTGCAATCAATTGTGTCTCCTTTAATTTTGCATATTGATAACTCACCTGTGGAAGTCGAGGATAGTTTTAAATTCTTGGGTGTTGAAATTGATTCCAATTTAAATTTTTCCTCTCATGTCACCTATATTACGTCTAAATTATTTAGAACTACTGGTATATTCTACAGGATTAGTAAATTTGTTCCAACTAAAATCCTTATGGGTCTCTATTATGCATTAATATATCCATATCTAGTATATGCTATAAATATATGGGGATGTTCCCCACATGTACATTTATCTCCTCTTATTTTAATTCAGAAAAAATTGATAAGAATTGTCACTGGTTCTAATTATTTAGCCCACACTAAACCACTATTTTATAATACTAAGATTCTGACAGTGCAAGATATTTACAAGTTTTCTTTAGGTATCTCAAAGTTTAAGAAGCATAATTCTAATAGTTTACCTCTTCCTAACCATGAAGTATAACACTCGCAATAGACTAAATCCACTTCCTTCCTATCATAGGCTCACAACTAGTCAAAATTCCTTTTCATATCAAGGTCCATCTAACTGGAATACTATTCCTCTAGATATTAGAAATAGCTCTTCCTTATTCATTTTTAAAAAGAAATATAAACAATACCTTTTGGATTTTTACTTATTGTAGTATGCTAGGAATCATTATTTTTTTTTCTCTTTTCTCACTTCTGTTCTTTTTGATGTTTTTTTTTTTTTTATGTTCTCATATTATATCATATTATATTCGAATGCTTTAATTAGATAGTGCCTAAAAAGTTTAGTTACTTTTGTAACTAATACTTCGTATAGGCTTGGAATAATAATGTAGTGAATGTTTGTTGTTTTTATGTAAATTTGATGTGTTTTTTTTTTTCAATAAAGATTATTATTATTATTATTATTATAATGTGCACTCGGTAGGGCGCATACCTTCGCCTCCGCTTTGACCCGTTCTCTCCCAAAATTAAGGAAACTGCTAACTGGATAATAACCAATCGTCCCACCAAGTTTCATGCAATATGGTACAACACTTTTTGAGTTATAAATGACCTTGATCTTGACCTTTGACCGGATCGCTTCCAAATTTCTACCAGATCGTTCCTGGTCATTGACCAATTGTACCATCAAATTTCAGACAATTTGGTTGGATAATTTTTGAGTTACAAATGACCTTGACCTTGATCTTTGACCTTGGACCCGATCACTCTCAAAATCTATCAAAATGGTTCCTGCGTATTGAGCAATCGTCCCACCAAGTTTCATGCAATATGGTTCGATACTTTTTGAGTTATAAATGACCGTGACCTTGACCTTTGACCGGGTCACTCCCAAAAGATTAGCAGCAAGTCACTGGACATGGACCAATCGTTTCACCAAATTTCAGGCAATTTGGTTGAACACTTTTTCTGTTAAGCGAATAACAAGATGATAAATAAATAAATAAATAAATAAATCCCGATGAAAATATAATTTTAAACTTGGGTATACTTTTTTGTGTGTCACCCTGTATAAAACCCACATACTATCACAAATTGTATTATATCTATATTCTAGTGCACTTTCCCGTTCATAATAACGGTTTATAAATGATATTTATATTGTTGTAACTAAACAATCCTTACAGGGTCAGAGTTTTCAAATTTAGTTATTTATTGATTAATGAGTAATGACTAGGGATGTGACATTGTGCATATTGAATATATGCAGTCTTCTGCATATATTTCAAGAGCATATTATGATATAATATGCACGTGTGCATATATGCTAATCGAGAAATATGCACTTCTTGGTCAATTTTTAACATGTAAATGTCTAATCTATGCCGTTTTCTTCTGGACCCCTGCATAGAAAACGATTTTAACTGTGGACCCAAGTAAATTTTATCAAACTAAATATTCAAAATTAAAAAGTTTGTAGGTGGAATATTGAAACTAAGAATGTATTAATAAATAATATGACACTTGGTATTTAGTAAATACAGGGTCTTTCACGGAAACTGTCAAATAATAAATGGCTGATAGACCCGCTTAATGTAGATCAAATTTTATATACTATGTCACGTTATAAAGGTTAGAAAATGCAATTTATGAGCATCTAAAATTTAATTAATTTCCTTTATAACATTGGTTAAAAATTACCTCCATTACATTCAAAACAAAATTACACTCGTCGACTTATATTAATTGGCTTTCTGACGATTTCGGCTGGAGTGTCGTTGCACAATGGTGTACAGTTTTTCGTGTCTTCTAGATGTTGGCTTCTGATGTTTTGAATGCAGAACCCCCAAAATCAAAGTTATAAAGGATTCATTACTGGACTGCATCTTAGTCAAACAACTCTCCTTCAAATTAAGTGTCCCTGAAATTTGGTTTGTAACATTTCAATGTTTTTCATTTTGCAGTGGGGAGATACTCCAACTTGTTGAAACCACCACTGTTTCCTGTTATGTGTGGAAAAAGGTGTTAAATCAACTTCCTTCGATATGATTCCCCATTAACTTTCATTGCATTGTCATTTTCATCTTTAAAGCAATACACGCCTAAAATTTCTCTTTCGATGAGAACAACCCAAGCCATTATTTTTTAACCTCCTTGTCGTTGCTGTTCTTCGATTTAATGCGGGTTCACCAAAGCCCAAAATCTTTCAATTTGTCTGTTAGGAGCAGTTCTTCTCACAAACCACTTTGCGTTGGACCATATTAGTCTCTGTGAAAAAATTACCAAGCTGTTCATGCTACTACTGGCAGAATTGCAATCGCTGTCCTCTGTTTATTTCTATAGGGGTGTGAACTTTGTAAATTCTGTATGGCTTAAATTCAACGTAAAATTGCAATCTGTAAGAATACCGTAAAATTACATTTTCTAACCTTTATAACGTGACATAGTATATAAAATTTGGTCTACATTAAGTGGGTCTATTAGCCATTTATTATTTGACAGTTTCCGTGAAAGACCCTGTACTAGTAGTTATTGATAAATAAATGAATACCTATAGGTACAATTATTTTAGAGAGTTGTACTACTAAAAAAAATATCAAAACTTATAGCACGTATATATGCATATAATTTATTTAAATAATTAAACACGAACGGTTTAAATTCACCATTTAATAACTTAGTGTCGCTGCTCATAGCTGGGGATCTTTAAAGGGAACCGCTGGCCTAACAAGATGGTTTATGATTTTCGAGTCATGACTAAAGTAATGGACGGAATGTGGTATATGAATGTTGGATAGTTTAGAACTTTAGAAGACTATATTTGGCTGAAAAGAAACATTTGCTACTCTTCTTTCTTGTGAAGTAGAACGGGTGTTTTCCCAGTACAAAAATACATTAGCAGATATTGCCAGATAATAGAAGGAGATTCACTGTTGGAAACCTGAAATACCATTTAACAATTAAGTCCAATTCCACTGTTTGAAATTGAATGTGTATATTTGAAATTGACTAACTATTAAAAAAGTCTAAATTTGAAACAGCTTTGTTATATTTTGTTTTCTAACGTGAAACATTGCACAGTGAAATTAGAATCTTGAGATTACACCTTCGATTTATTGCAAGTTCCATTCAAACCACCAAAGTACAATTACATTCAAAACATAGCTAGGTTTAATTAATTAATTTCGTAATTAACTGTGGGCATGTAATATGCACACTATATTGAATAATTTCTGGCATATAAAATGCATATTTCCAATATGCATTTTGGTTCAGCATATATGCACATTGACTTTTTGCATATTATATGCAGAAATAGGCATATAATATGCTGCATATCGCGTCAAAAATTATGCATATTTTATGCTGCATATTGTCACATCCCTAGTAATGACTATTATATAATTTAAATTATTAATTATACCCAACAGTGTTTAAAAACCTTTTCTAATTATATTTACTGCATACTCTTAAGATTGAAGAAACACAGTCATAAAAAGTAGAATATCGAATCAATATATTTCCGTGTGTATCATACCTGGTGACAGGACAAAAAAAAAACCGCGGTCTAAAAACTCCGTTCAAAATATCCTCCGGACAAAAACCCCCCGTGCAATAAACCCCCTGGACAAATACCCCCAGGACAAAAAAACAAACAAGAAAAACCTCCGGTGCAAAAAACATCCGGTCGATATAAATAGCCTAATTCAATTTTGTTAATAATCATTAATTTTTTATTAATTAAATTACTATAGGTTATAAATATAAAGAGATAGAGCGAACCTAAGGTTAGGTTAGCGGTCCGGTTGGGGAGGTTTAGTGGGAGGGGGGGCGGTTTTTTTTTGCACGAGGGGTTATTGTCCTGTCATTTTTCCTATTTAATAATGAAAGTGGAACACGAAATATATTTATATTCACATCGGTCCTTATTATATAGAGAGATTAACTAAATTATTAAGTATCCACTAAATTAAAGTGGCTATACTAAACACAGGTTTGGGAGAAGTATGCTATAGCACCAAGTAAAGTGAATAAGTAATGAATCACACAAGCGGTATTAAAAGTAGCTAAAGAATAAAAATAATATTATACAAATATGAATATTATAAATGACAAATTTAAAGATACCCTTAATTAACATCATGTTAAAACAGAAAGGAATAAGAACTAAAAGTCTATCCTTCATCAAAAGAGAGTTTGCTTTTTCAGTAGATGTTTGTTGTGGAGGTGGTTCACTAGTAACATCAGCAGTCCTCCTGCTAGTGAAACTGTGGATAGGAATAACATCACTGGTAAATAGTCACGACTCATGTCCAGCATAGCACCTATAAAGAAAAAGTAACCTGTAAGATTTAATATATATTTAAAGATTTGATTATGCTTATATCTTCTCAATATACCTTTGACATCAACGACAGGGTCATTTGCATGAATAAATTTGTTTCAGTTTAAAACATTGATTTCCATCAATCCTTTATTAGTAATCCCATATACATAATATTTAATATATACAGTTAGAAAAATGAATTTAGCAAAATGATACGGAATTAGCGGAATAAAATTTATATAGCAATGGTAGTGTCAAATTTATATAGAAATGGGTTTTAATTTATGCATAAGATATAATGATGAGAACTACAAAGTCCCACATAATGTTCTTTATACATGCATTAAATTTGATTTTCGACAAATTCGTCTTTCGGAAAATTTGTCTTTCGGCAAATCCTTATTTCAGAAAAACATCCTAGACCCAGTCTCGTCGTACCTGCCATAGGAGCGCCGAAAAGCACACCAATTCCAGCCCAAAAGAAATTCTGTCCGAGTACTAGTGCTAGGTTATCAGATCCGAAAATTTCCGCTGGAAGGATGCAAATGTATACATTTTGAGCTCCGAACAGTACTCCAAAAATTGTACTGAAACCCATTTGGATGATTCCATTAGACGGAATAAGAAAAAGAAGAAAAACTATCGAAGTTGCAATCCCAGAAAGGCCGTAAAGAACAAGCATGTTCATATTCTGAAAGTGAAGAAACCTATATCAGAGTAGTTATATTTTTAAAAGTGTTACTTATCGATCGTTTGAAGATGTACAACAATTTGAAGGTTTTGCATTCCATTATCAAGCAACACTCAACTATAGTATCAAATTCATTATTAGAAACAAAATATCAAAATAACTATTTCTATTATAGTTATATATGTGCACGCTACCTTCATTGCACGTAGATACCTTGCAATTACTCAAAAACCCCGTTGCTAGCCTTCCAAAGACATCACCAACACCCACTAAGGATAAGCCAATGGCAGTGTATTGAGAATAACCATTGAAGATCATGAAATCCTTATATAGAGTACACATTGTCAGGGTTGCCAACTGCATCATCAGGCTCACTAAATTCAAAAGCCACAAATTTTTGTCCCGATAGATGCTGTAAATTTCGTTTCTGAAATATAATAATAGTATTTAATATTGTCTTTTTAAACAAACAAAAAATTAATATTGTCTTAAAAAAAATTGTGCTAGTTATAAACTAAAATTAATTAGTCAACTGTCGAATTTGTTCACTGACTTCTCAACATTTTGTTTCACATTTTGATCCAGCTTCTTATCCATTGAACGATCCTTCAATTCAATTCTCTTATCATAATTTGAACATCCTTCATTAACAGAAGTATTTATTAAAATTGTTTTATCACAACTGTTATAACTAACAATGTTTGATTTAGTAATATCATTTAAATTAGTGCTTTCTGATTCTAAAGAGTCCGTCTCTCTATTCTTGAAAGGGAAGTACAGAGACCCCAGAACTGCTACTTGTAGAGACACTGCTGCGCAAGCGAGGTAAGTTAGTCTCCACCCAAAAAACTCCATGATGTACTCAAGAATGTAAGTCTGCAGGGTAAATAAAATAACTTTAGCTATCAATCTATATTTCAATTACTATACATTAATAGACTTTCTTATTTTAACAATGGCTTGCAAATATAGGGTAGGATCTATGTACACTCGAAAAATAACTATCATTGCATGAGTTATAATCTGTCACTTTCGTATTTCTATGGTACTTAATTGTTATTTTCTTTGATAAATTGTCATGCATCAGTCCCTGTCTCCAAAATGATCACAGTTTAGATTGAAAATGTATTCTGTTATACGAAGTATTTCAGTGATTTAGCACACTAGTCTCACTACTTCACCTTGTGCATGCAATATACTATCCCAATACCTGCCACTTTGGTACAAACCAAAGTAAAGAGACCCACGCCAACCCCACAGAGAGCGTATGAAGTAACAGCAGGCGCCTCTTCTTCAGTGAAATACTCACTGATTATAACGATGGATGCTGAGTAACCTAAACCCATGCCCGTTGCTGGAAAGACAAATCACTTTTAAAGAGGAAAACTTTTCAATGTAATAGCGTAATTTTAAAGAAACAGTTTCAATTATTTATAATTATTTATGTATCTTCTAATGGAAGAACCAAAATGGAGTCAACAATATTAGCAAAAATTACATTTAAAAATTATATGATCACCACGAATATTTTCAAATGAATTATAATAAGGAGATATTTTATCTTACTCAAGTAATATAAAATCTGGAACAATTAGTAATGAAAAATATTAATAATTTAATGTGTATAAAATAACTCGATATTAGATTGCTAGTTTAAAGTTGAAATAATCAACTTCATTCAGTAACTATGCTACCATAACCAAAGTACCATCAGTCACAAAAACAGTTCCTTATATTTTCTTACAGGCAAAAACTCCATAACCGAGCAGAACTGTCCACAAGCTTTGCGCAAATGTGGACACAATGTAACCAACCGCGAGGCACAGGGCTGCAGCCAACATACAACTGCGACAGCTGTAAGATTCTATTATCCATGATGAAACTGGACCTGAAAACAGTTCGATTGGTGAGGGAAATTTGTGAGGTTATTTCCGTAGTTCAATAATGATAATTCTTGTGTCCATCTCCAACTTATGTAGGCATTGAATTGAGAGAAAATGAGCAATTGCAGAATAATTGAATGGAAGTCAAATAGCAGAAATTTGGAATAGATGGAAAAGTGAGTAAATAGTAATTTGAATTAAATGAAATTCATCATTGAATCTTAATTAATCAATTGAAATAGGTAGCTTACGTTGTGACCCAGAACAAGAACACAACATCTGAATTTTCGTGTAACTTAAATAAAACTACTATCATATCTCTGAATTGGGGAGGGCATGAATAATATGTAATGCATATAAATTTAGGCCTATATATCTCTATTTTCAACTTATTCTAAAATCCATGGGTAGTTAGTATATTTCCTTTGAACAACAAATGTTTTAGGGCAAAAAAAGGAGCAATTATTAATCTTGTTAGTAAAGTTCATTCATCTTTGGATAGGGGAGATTGTACTCCTCTCTGTTTCTCAATCTAAGAAAAATTTGATATGGTCTCCCACAATATTTTTTTTCTATCTAAGTTGTCACACTGAGGTGTAAGAAGTGCCCTTCTGTTCCGGCATGTATCAACACTAATCGTATTGTCTTTAGCTGCCAATAATGTAGCATCTGGGGATTCGAGGAGTGACTTGTGGGGTGCCACAGGGTAGTGTGTTAGGAGCTCTTCTTTTCTTGATCTTTTTAACGATTTCCCTAGCGACTCTACAATACCTACAAATTTTCTAAGTGTTTATTACAGTATGTTCATCATAGAATAAGTGAAAATGTAAACAAAATATACTCTTTTTCTCATCGTGAAACATATTAGCTTGAATAAATGAAATTCATCGAATTTATTGTGGATAAAAAAATTGACACACATTTATAAAATGCTTAAAGATTATCCTGATATATAGGTTTTTTACTGTAAGATTGGATTGGTTGCTCATATGACGGTTTTATTTATCATGTATTATTATTATGCTTTTATTCACACTGTTAATTCTTATATTTATATATTACAAAAGAAAAACAATGAGTCAAGAGAGATACCCACTCACCCATCAACAGTAGAGATACCCACTCACCCATCAACAGGAGAGATACCCACTCACCATCAACAGGAGAGATACCCACTCACCATCAACAGGAGAGATACCCACTCACCATCAACAGGAGAGATACCCACTCACCATCAACAGGAGAGATACCCACTCACCATCAACAGTAGAGATACCCACTCACCATCAACAGGAGAGATACCCACTCACCATCAACAGGAGAGATACCCACTCACCATCAACAGGAGAGATACCCACTCACCATCAACAGTAGAGATACCCACTCACCATCAACAGGAGAGATACCCACTCACCATCAACAGGAGAGATACCCACTCACCATCAACAGTAGAGATACCCACTCACCATCAACAGGAGAGATACCCACTCACCATCAACAGGAGAGATACCCACTCACCATCAACAGGAGAGATACCCACTCACCATCAACAGGAGAGATACCCACTCACCATCAACAGTAGAGATACCCACTCA
Source organism: Caprella mutica (assembly GCA_947561585.1). Classification (NCBI taxonomy): domain Eukaryota; kingdom Metazoa; phylum Arthropoda; class Malacostraca; order Amphipoda; family Caprellidae; genus Caprella; species Caprella mutica. Next base: position 24,953 of record CANNZV010001937.1, read on the forward strand.
CCATCAACAGGAGAGATACCCACTCACCATCAACAGTAGAGATACCACTCACCATCAACAGTAGAGATACCCACTCACCATCAACAGGAGAGATACCCACTCACCATCAACAGTAGAGATACCCACTCACCATCAACAGTAGAGATACCCACTCACCATCAACAGTAGAGATACCCACTCACCATCAACAGTAGAGATACCCACTCACCATCAACAGGAGAGATACCCACTCACCATCAACAGTAGAGATACCCACTCACCATCAACAGTAGAGATACCCACTCACCATCAACAGTAGAGATACCCACTCACCAATCAACAGGAGAGATACCCACTCACCAATCAACAGGAGAGATACCCACTCACCATCAACAGTAGAGATACCCACTCACCATCAACAGTAGAGATACCCACTCACCAATCAACAGAGGGACTGCACCCACCATCGATCCAATCCACGAGGTGACACTGTACGACATTTCAAAATGTTCTAGCATGGACACGTAAAATATACCAGTTGTGTAGTGGAATCCTGGAAAAAATGAGCTCTTTTTACGCAATATCAAAACATACGTAAATAACCACATACTGCATCAGTGCACATGACTATAATTTGCGTCATTTAAAACTTAAAAGCACTGTGTTGAAAGAATAAAAAAATGAACCAAACTACCGAAAACCTGAAAATGGCTTTGTAGTTGAAAAGTTGAAGATAAAAATTTACTCTTCTGACAGAAGCTTCGCAAATATTCGAATGTGTGTTTAGAAACAGAATTGTTCTTGTAAGTTATAAAATGGCGAAAAGTATTTGATATATCCACAGAAGATCAATTTTTCTTTATATTTCTCTCCAGTTATTAGCTTTCAATTATTTGAAATTGAATTTCTTGGTGTTTGAATATTTGGAATGAAGACAGTCTTGCGTGTGAATTTTTTGTAATGATGGAAAAATAAAATCAATTAACTAATTTTGAAAAAAATTCTGCAAACGCAATACTATATTATTCATCAACCAAATTTTAATGGCTCTATTTTTATAGATGTAATATTTATTTACCTCCTACGATGATGTTTGTTATAAACGCTGCAATGAAGATAACCAACGACCAGTTATTCTTTGCATTGCTTTTTAGAGACATTTTGAAAAAGAAGTCAGTGCACTATCTGCTGAACAATTGATTTAAAAAAAAAAGTTAATTAAAATGAAATCGAGTGTTTACAAATTATCATTTGTAGTTTGTTCATATTGAATAAGTTTCTGAAATAAAAACATCGTGAAATTGTTGATAACATTGAAAATTGGATAAGAGCAAGAATTATGACTTCTGGTGACAAAATGATCCTCACTTAGCTTATATGACTTATAGAGTTACTTAAATTGGCATAATAGTTTGCGCTCCTGCATAATTGTTACTGTGAAGGAACTTTAGAACGAAGGTACCAGTTCCCAAGTAATTACACAAGTTAATGGGGCCATGTGGGCACTAGGTTGACAAATCTCTTTAGTACTATGTGTTTTTTTGCAAAATGGGCCAACATGGTGACAGCATGTGCTGTTATGTTGAAACCATTTTGACCCAAGATGTTGCCAATATGTTAGTCAAGTTTCAGCCATATAATGTTGATACGCTATATATTAATCAGGCTGGGCCAATATGACATTCAAAGGGATGGATTTGACACATTGAACCAACCTTCTCCCAAGGTAACATTCCATGAAATTTAACCATCTAGTGCCCATGTTGTTACAATGTGTCATGGCTGCTTGGGCTTGAACAAAAGAATTGGAACCGATAGGCCAGACAATAATAACTAACTAATGTAATAAACTTGTTATTTTTTAATTACACATTATTACAAAAAATGGCTAGCATTTTATTGACAATTTCTGCTGTCCTGCTTAGCCTTTTGAAACTCACAATTATTTCTAATTTTGAGAAGCTTCTTTCAACTTCAACTGAAGTTACAAAAGCACATTTAAAATATATAGCTAATTGTGCCAACTTCCTCTCAATGTCCACTTCTTGCTTTTCTACGATAAATATCATGTCGCTTATTTTTGTTAGATTTTCATAACCATGCGCAGGGTTATTTGCAGCAACACGTTCACCTTTTTTCTAAACATCAGCAACCACGATCTTGTAGACAATATTTAATCTCCTGGTTGATTATACCTGTCACTAGTTATACATACCTAGTATTTATTATATCGTGCAAATCTTAATATTGAGATTCTATCACAAAATGTGCATGAGGAAGAGAATCGAAACTAAATGGAACAAAACACGTTGCATTAGTTACATTGCTTTTCATACGATCAATAAATACGTAATAGATAATGAAAGTCACGGAGTTTCAGCAACACAAGTCAATATGTTGTTAAACTGTGTACAAATATTTCAAACCAGAGCGGGCCTCTCAGGCCCATTGGTTGTTCCAAGGTTGAATAGTTGTTTGTGAATTTTATCTAGGAGAGTAATTTAACTTGTCAAACAGCGATGAGTGAAGAGTGAATATTTATTTACATTAAATTCAATCTTTTTTTCTGTTTGGTATATTGTTTGTATAGACAAGTAATTTTTTTTAGTTTGAATGGTTATATATTAAATGGGGGCAATTTTCCTTAGTGGCAATTTTCTTAAGGTGGCAATTTTCCCAGTGGCAATTTTCCGCGCATGATTACATCTGTATTACATCTGTATTACATATGTATTACATCTGTATTACATATGTATTGCATCTGTATTACATCTGTATTACATCTGTATTACATCTGTATTACATTTGTATTACATCTGTATCACATCTGTATTACATCTGTATTACATCTGTATTACATCTGTATTACATCTGTATCACATCTGTATCACATCTGTATTACATCTGTATTACATCCGTAATACATCTGTATTGCATCTGTATTACATCTGTATTACATCTATATTACATCTATATTACATTTGTATTACATCTGTATCACATCTGTATTACATCTGTATTACATCTGTATTACATCTGTATCACATCTGTATCACATCTGTATTACATCCGTAATACATCTGTATTGCATCTGTATTACATCTGTATTACATCTATATTACATCTATATTACATTTGTATTACATCTGTATCACATCTGTATTACATCTGTATCACATCTGTATTACATCTATATTACATCTATATTACATTTGTATTACATCTGTATCACATCTGTATTACATCTGTATTACATCTGTATTACATCTGTATCACATCTGTATTACATCTGTATTACATCTGTATTACATCTGTATTACATCTGTATTACATCTGTATTACATCTGTATTACATCTGTATTACATCTGTATTACATCTGAATTACATCTGTATTACATCTGTATTACATCTGTATTACATCTGTATTACATCTGTATTACATCTGTATTACATCTGTATTACATCTGTATTACATCTGTATTACATCTGTATTACATCTGTATTACATCTGTATTACATCTGTATTACATCTGTATTACATCTATATTACATTTGTATTACATCTGTATCACATCTGTATCACATCTGTATTACATCTATATTACATCTGTATTACATTTGTATTACATCTGTATTACATCTGTATCACATCTGTATTACATCTATATTACATCTATATTACATTTGTATTACATCTGTATTACATCTGTATCACATCTGTATTACATCTATATTACATCTGTATTACATTTGTATTACATCTGTATTACATCTGTATCACATCTGTATTACATCTATATTACATCTATATTACATTTGTATTACATCTGTATTACATCTGTATCACATCTGTATTACATCTATATTACATCTGTATTACATTTGTATTACATCTGTATTACATCTGTATCACATCTGTATTACATCTATATTACATCTATATTACATTTGTATTACATCTGTATTACATCTGTATTACATCTGTATCACATCTGTATCACATCTGTATTACATCTGTATTACATCTGTATTACATTTGTATTACATCTGTATTACATCTGTATTACATCTATATTACATCTATATTACATCTGTATCACATCTGTATTACATCTGTATCACATCTGTATTACATCTGTATTACATCTGTATTACATCTGTATTACATCTGTATTACATCTGTATTACATTTGTATTACATCTGTATCACATCTGTATTACATCTATATTACATCTATATTACATCTGTATTACATCTGTATTGCATCTGTATCACATCTGTATTACATCTGTATTACATCTGTATTACATTTGTATTGCATCTTTATTACATCCGTATTACATTTGTATTGCATCTGTATTACATCTTTATTACATCCGTATTACATTTGTATTGCATCTGTATTACATCTGTATTACATCTGTATTACATCTGTATTACATCTGTATTACATCTGTATTACATCTGTATTACATCTGTATTACATCTGTATTACATCTTTATTGCATCTGTATTACATCTGTTTACATCTGTATTACATCTGTATCACATCTGTATTACATCTGTATTACATCTTTATTACATCTGTATTACATCTGTATTACATCTGTATTACATCTGTATTACATCTGTATCACATCTGTATTACATCTTTATTGCATCTGTATTACATCTTTATTGCATCTGTATTACATCTGTATTACATCTGTATTACATCTGTATTACATCTTTATTGCATCTGTATTACATCTGTATCACATCTGTATTACATCTTTATTGCATCTGTATTACATCTTTATTGCATCTGTATTACATCTGTATTACATCTGTATTACATCTGTATTACATCTATATTACATCTATATTACATCTGTATCACATCTGTATTACATCTGTATCACATCTGTATTACATCTGTATTACATCTGTATTACATCTGTATTACATCTGTATTACATCTGTATTACATTTGTATTACATCTGTATCACATCTGTATTACATCTATATTACATCTATATTACATCTGTATTACATCTGTATTGCATCTGTATCACATCTGTATTACATCTGTATTACATCTGTATTACATTTGTATTGCATCTTTATTACATCCGTATTACATTTGTATTGCATCTGTATTACATCTTTATTACATCCGTATTACATTTGTATTGCATCTGTATTACATCTGTATTACATCTGTATTACATCTGTATTACATCTGTATTACATCTGTATTACATCTGTATTACATCTGTATTACATCTGTATTACATCTGTATTACATCTGTATTACATCTGTATTACATCTGTATTACATCTTTATTACATCTGTATTACATCTGTATTACATCTGTATTACATCTGTATTACATCTGTATCACATCTGTATTACATCTTTATTGCATCTGTATTACATATTAATTGCATCTGTATTACATCTGTATTACATCTGTATTACATCTGTATTACATCTTTATTGCATCTGTATTACATCTGTATCACATCTGTATTACATCTTTATTGCATCTGTATTACATCTGTATTACATCTGTATTACATCTGTATTACATCTGTATTACATCTTTATTGCATCTGTATTACATCTGTATTACATCTGTATCACATCTATATTACATTTGTATTACATCTGTATTACATCTTTATTGCATCTGTATTACATCTGTATTACATCTGTATTACATCTGTATTACATCTTTATTGCATCTGTATTACATCTGTATTACATCTGTATTACATCTGTATTACATCTGTATTACATCTTTATTGCATCTGTATTACATCTGTATTACATCTGTATTACATCTGTATTACATCTGTATTACATCTGTATTACATCTTTATTGCATCTGTATTACATCTGTATTACATTTGTATTGCATCTGTATTACATCTGTATTACATCTTTATTGCATCTGTATTACATCTTTATTGCATCTGTATTACATCTGTATTACATCTGTATTACATCTGTATTACATCTGTATTACATCCGTAATACATCTGTATTGCATCTGTATTACATCTGTATTACATCTATATTACATCTGTATTACATCTGTATTACATCTGTATTGCATCTGTATTACATCTGTTTACATCTGTATTACATCTGTATTACATCGGTATTACATCGGTATTACATCTGTATTACATCTGTATTACATCTGTATTACATCTGTATTACATCTGTATTACATCTGTATTACATCTGTATTACATCTGTATTACATCTGTATTACATCTGTATTACATCTGTATTACATCTGTATTACATCTGTATTACATCTGTATTACATCTGTATTACATCTGTATTACATCTGTATTACATCTGTATTACATCTGTATTACATCTGTATTACATCTGTATTACATCTGTATTACATCTGTATTACATCGGTATTACATCGGTATTACATCTGTATTACATCTGTATTACATCTGTATTACATCTGTATTACATCTGTATTACATCTGTATTACATCTGTATTACATCTGTATTACATCTGTATTACATCTGTATTACATCTGTATTACATCTGTATTACATCTGTATTACATCTGTATTACATCTGTATTACATCTGTATTACATCTGTATTACATCTGTATCACATCTGTATTACATCTGTATTACATCTGTATTACATCTGTATTACATCTGTATTACATCTGTATTACATCTGTATTACATCTGTATTACATCTGTATTACATTTGTATTGCATCTTTATTACATCCGTATTACATTTGTATTGCATCTGTATTACATCTTTATTACATCCGTATTACATTTGTATTGCATCTGTATTGCATCTGTATTACATCTGTATTACATCTGTATTACATCTGTATTACATCTGTATTACATCTGTATTACATCTGTATTACATCTGTATTACATCTTTATTGCATCTGTATTACATCTGTTTACATCTGTATTACATCTGTATTACATCTTTATTGCATCTGTATTACATCTGTATTACATCTGTATTACATCTGTATTACATCTGTATTACATCTGTATTACATCTGTATTACATCTGTATTACATCTGTATTACATCTTTATTGCATCTGTATTACATCTGTATTACATCTGTATTACATCTGTATTACATCTGTATTACATCTTTATTGCATCTGTATTACATCTGTATTACATCTGTATTACATCTGTATTACATCTGTATTACATCTGTATTACATCTGTATTACATCTTTATTGCATCTGTATTACATCTGTATTACATCTTTATTGCATCTGTATTACATCTGTATTACATCTGTATTACATCTGTATTACATCTGTATTACATCCGTAATACATCTGTATTGCATCTGTATTACATCTGTATTACATCTATATTACATCTATATTACATTTGTATTACATCTGTATCACATCCGTATTACATCTGTATTACATCTGTATTACATCTGTATTACATCCGTAATACATCTGTATTACATCTGTATTACATCTGTATTACATCTGTATTACATCTTTATTACATCTGTATTACATCTTTATTGCATCTGTATTACATCTGTATTACATCTTTATTGCATCTGTATTACATCTGTATTACATCTGTATTACATCTGTATTACATCTGTATTACATCTGTATTACATCTGTATTACATCTGTATTACATCTGTATCTGTGAAATGTCATATCAATCCATAATGAAAGAAAAAAATACATGACTAGAAATTCAAGCCAATATGACGGATGAGTCTATCGAGGAAGGCACACTTGCAGAATGCACTGAACATTATATGCAATTAAAAATGATTTATAAAATGATTTATTTATAAAATTATAAAGTCATTTTAATATGAACACATGTGATACTATCAATTGTAGCTATTAAGCAATATTAGAAATAATGCATATAATTTAAAAGCTATTGCCGCAAATTACTCACAGCCTCTCATACAGACTAATTTTATAAATTAATTCTGTTTACGGTTTCATGACTTTTTTAAAGATTTGTATAGTGGCTAAAGATTTCATATCTCCCATCAGTTTCGTCACTCATATTTTCATAACAAAGTTTAAAAAATCATGGAAATTATGAATAGTTCTTTATGCAATTTGGAAAAATAGTGTACAAAATTATATTCTCCACAATGATTTTATAATAAATAAATAATCTAATAATAAATAATCTAAATAATCGTACAATATTTATAATAAAAACAAAACTTCAAGTGCTAAAACACTTACCATTATAATAATTATATTTCGTAAAATTTATGTATAGTTAGTAGCTACAGTTTGTCATTATTTGGAGGCACTGACCAGGTAAAAGTGAGCAAGGGGTAACGGCGAATCTTTTCGATAGCAATTCTGAAGACATTCTTCTAGCAGGGGCCTTTAAAAAAAAAAAAAAAAAAAAAAAATTATCGGATGACTAAGACACTGAAGATGCTGAATAGCGTCCTTTACTAATTGGTGATGGTGAGGCAGAAAACCTTCCAGCGAATAAAGAACCACAAGTTTTGCACATTAATGAAGATGTGGCAGATGAGCCGATGCCAAAGCAAAAAAAATGAAAACTTGAACTCCCACAGATGAGAACGACGTCCTTCTTCCTATCAATTGTTTCCAAAGGTTTTTCACAAATGAACTTCTTCACCAAATTGTAAATCACTAAGGATGTGACAATATGCAGCATATTATATGCACTATTTTTAACGCGATATGCAGCATATTATATGCCTATTTCTGCATATGATATGCAAAAAGTCAATGTGCATATACAGGGTGGCAAAAAAAGGAAACCTATTTTCAAACTAGTTTATTTTACAAACTATCAAAGCTGGAAATTTTCTAAAAACCGAGTTCTATTTGTTTATTTTTTCTGCATCTATTTTGATAATATGTTAAGAGTTACGACAAAAATTAAACATCCTGCAGCGAATTAAAAAAATGTAAATAAAAAGGGCTTGCAAGAGGACGAAAAACACAAAAAAGTTCATAATAGGAATAATTTATTTCCACATGGTAGTAGTAAAAATGTAATCCTACTATTTCTCATTTAATGAACGTTTTTGTTATTGACTCTTTCATTCATGGAAACACATATGCATCACCAATCACGATAAATGGTTTCTTTGCAGAAACCATTTTACAAAATTTAGACGGTGCGGTAAATCTGTTCTAAGCGTTCATGCCTTACGAGCATTTTGAAAGGATAATATCTCAAAGCGTGTTTAACAATTTGGTTAAATGTGTATTTAATGATATCTAATCCTTACCTTCTGATTGATATTTTAGAATTATCAATAAGCTGTTCAAGAAAAAGATTAATGTTTTCATATGTTCACTCTTTTCTCCTGCGACATGATCACTTTTGTTCAAATGCATTTTATATGCCAGAATTTTTTCAACATAATATAGTGTGCATATTATATTCTCAAAATTACTTACGGAAATTGAAATAAAGTTAATCTGTATATAGTTATGTTTTGAATGTAGTTGTACTTTGAAGGTTTGAATGGAACCTACAATAAAATGAAGGTGTAGTCTCATTCTTACTGCAAAACGTTTAACTTTAAAAAAAATCTAACAAAGGCCATGCAGTCGTTTTAAATTTAGACTTTTTGAAAAGTAAATCAATTTCAAACATACACATTCAATTTCAACTATTAAATGGTATTTCTGGATTTCAAAAGTGAATCTCCTATTATCTGCTAATGTATTTTTGTACTAAGAAATTACCCGTACATCACAAGAAACAAGAGGAGCAAATGTTTCTTTTCAGCCAAATATAGTCTTCTAAAGTTCTAAACTATCAAGCATTCATATACCACATTCCGTTCATTACTTTAGTCATGACTCGAAAATCATAAACCATCTTGTTAGACCAGCAGTTCCCTTTAAAGATCCCCAACTATAAGCAGCGACACTAAGTTATTAATTGGTTAATTTAAACCGTTTTGTGTTTAATTACTTTAATAAATTATATACCTACGATCTATTACCTTTCATATGTAGTACAACTCTCTAAAATATTTTTATTCATTTATTTATCAATTACTATAAATATTTAGTAAATACCAAGTATCATATAAGTTTATTAATACATTTGTAGTTTAAATATTCCACCTACAAACTTTTTAAATTTGAATAATTAGTTTGATAAAATATACCTTGGTCTACAGTTAAAGTCATTTACTATGCAGGGGTCCCAGAAAAAAACGGCATAGGCTAGACATATACATGTTAAAAATTGACAAGAAGAGCATATTTCTCGGTTAGCATACATGCACACGTGCATATTATATGCTCTTGAAATATATGCAGAGAACTGCATATATGCAATATGCACAATGTCACATCCCTATTAATCACAGTAACATCTACGAAATGCAGAAAAATCCAAACAAACCTGTTAATGTTTCGAGACAGGAATTCAAGAAAGGATTGGAATCTCTTAGAGGATGTCTTTGACACACGGCTGTAATCTCAGTGAGGGTGTTATAAGTGACTCACAGCTGCATTGGTCAGCTGATTCCCAATGTGAAGATGTTGCAACTGTGATAAGCAGACAGAGGAAGGAAGATATTAAAGCTAATTTTCATTTGGTGGAAAATTGATCTATTCATCGGAATGACAGGATTGCAAAGTTTAGACTATTAGCGGAGTACCTACGTGGAAAGTGCAAACAAATTCCACAGGACTGAACAATTATCTATTGTCGAACAAATGGTACCTTTTACAAGGGTATCTCATCACTGAAGCAACACAAACCTCATCACTGAAGCAATACAAACCTCATCACTGAAGCAACACAAACCTCATCACTGAAGCAACACAAACCTCATCACTGAAGCAATACAAACCTCATCACTGAAGCAACACAAACCTCATCACTGAAGCAACACAAACCTCATCACTGAAGCAACACAAACCTCATCACTGAAGCAACACAAACCTCATCACTGAAGCAATACAAACCTCATCACTGAAGCAATACAAACCTCATCACTGAAGCAACACAAACCTCATCACTGAAGCAATACAAACCTCATCACTGAAGCAATACAAACCTCATCACTGAAGCAACACAAACCTCATCACTGAAGCAACACAAACCTCATCACTGAAGCAATACAAACCTCATCACTGAAGCAATACAAACCTCATCACTGAAGCAATACAAACCTCATCACTGAAGCAATACAAACCTCATCACTGAAGCAATACAAACCTCATCACTGAAGCAACACAAACCTCATCACTGAAGCAACACAAACCTCATCACTGAAGCAATACAAACCTCATCACTGAAGCAACACAAACCTCATCACTGAAGCAACACAAACCTCATCACTGAAGCAATACAAACCTCATCACTGAAGCAACACAAACCTCATCACTGAAGCAACACAAACCTCATCACTGAAGCAACACAAACCTCATCACTGAAGCAACACAAACCTCATCACTGAAGCAATACAAACCTCATCACTGAAGCAATACAAACCTCATCACTGAAGCAATACAAACCTCATCACTGAAGCAATACAAACCTCATCACTGAAGCAACACAAACCTCATCACTGAAGCAACACAAACCTCATCACTGAAGCAATACAAACCTCATCACTGAAGCAATACAAACCTCATCACTGAAGCAATACAAACCTCATCACTGAAGCAATACAAACCTCATCACTGAAGCAATACAAACCTCATCACTGAAGCAATACAAACCTCATCACTGAAGCAATACAAACCTCATCACTGAAGCAATACAAACCTCATCACTGAAGCAACACAAACCTCATCACTGAAGCAATACAAACCTCATCACTGAAGCAACACAAACCTCATCACTGAAGCAACACAAACCTCATCACTGAAGCAATACAAAATAAACAAGGTACAGTTTATTTTCAAATACATTTTGTTTGTTGAACCCTTCTCCATTCACAGTTTAATTTTCCTAAGGTTTTAATTAATTTTTTTTGTGAATATAACAAGGACTTAATTGATGGGTGGTGCAAATGGTCAGAAAACTGACAATGAAGTAAGTTCAAACATTAATATATTTTTTATATATCAAAAGATCAACTTTACTAAGACAATTCATACTGATAAATAATAATAAAAAACAGCTACCCCAGACTATTCCTGTACGTCACCATTAATGATTAATGTACGAATGTTTGATTGCTCCCACTGTGTATGTAACAAATATCACAAAGATAGCTTCAACAGTTTTTTGAATTCAAAAGTTTTAACAGACAGAATGTTCTTAGTTTTTGGTAAGTGGGACTTTAATGTCTTAAATATTTGTATCACTTTTTTTAGGAAATGTCTTGGCTCACTTGCAATATATTCTTTGAAATAATTAACCAAAGTAACTTCGTTATTGAGCTAATAATCTTGCTCAAAATATATCCTTTAAAATTCCTCTCCAGGCTACGGGAAAAAAGGAGTTTATTAAATAATGATATAGAACTGAGGTCTAGGATCATTATTCGGCTAACCGCAAACAATTCTATTCATTGAATATTTTATTATTTGCCTTTAAAGTTTTTAATACCCTGTACGTGCAACATTTCTACAAATCACTAACCTGACGCTGAAGAAGAAGATTGTACTACACTCTTTGTTTTGATTTCAAATTTGAATTTTATAAACGAACAATGCGTTTTCGGACTTCATATATGATATTAATTGCTTCCTGAAGAATATTAACGTTTTCATAATAAGTTTATCCAATGCTATACCTTTACACTAATATTAAATGGATTTATTATACCTAGTCGACAGTCAAAACAAATGGTGTACATTCTCTTTCTTCAGACTGAAAATAAGTAAGTCGGAAGTAGTTGATTATAAGGTTTTGATTATAAAAATGTTTAAGTTATATAAAATTAAAAGCATGCTATGAAATTTCATGGGGTTTGCAGAAAAGAGATAAGAAACATTAGCCTCATTGATTAAAGCAATATAAAAGTTTGCTTGGAGGGGACCTTAAAGTCAGTGAAATTCCCCAAAAAGTATTAATAACGTTCTAAATTCTCCGTTTGATTCCTTAATCCACCTGTCTTCACCAGAGTTAGAGAGCTAATGACTGGCAATGGTCAGCTGTGCAAGCTATCATCACAACAGTACATACATATACTATAACCACAGCGAAAACCATGAGAGTAAAACTAAATAACTCGTGTTGCACAAGTGCTATTTTTACTATAAAAAGTATTTTAACTATAGAAATGAAGAGATGAAACTAGTAATTATGGTATAGAAGACAATAGAAACTAAAATAAATCATTCTTTACATATGATATTTATCTGTAACAGAATAGATATTACTGATATAAATAAACATGCTTAGACATTTAATTTAGTATTCCGTATCATCCACATATTTCATAGTAATATTCCACAGAAAAAGTACTGTTATAAATATTAGTCAATTAAATTGGAATGAAAAATATAAAATTGGAATAAACTGAAAGATGCCTCGTAAAGTTAAATATGATTTTAGATAAGCATAACAACATAAAATGTTAGTCATTTCTTGAAATTAGTGAAATGGTTTAGTTGAAAAATAGCATGTTTATTACATTAAGAATAATAGGTAAACTCCTAGTTTAGTTGACCCTTGGTTACGGTCAACTAAACTAGGAAGCGGGTATACAATAAAAGTTATAAATCCTATATTCTAGCGTTAAACAATAAAAACATAAGTTCAAACTATTTTATGATATTATGACAGTTGTAAAATAACTATGATATTATGATTTTTACAATTGAAATATAAATGAAAATGAAATATCATTTGAATGTAATATGTATCTATAATACCGATCAACTATTCAAGAGAATGTCTTATGATTGAAAAATAAAATTAAAATATTTTCCATCCTTCAACTAGGTATTCAAAAAAATGTTTTAATTTACCAAATTAAGCAAATTTTGTGAATAAGAATAGTCTTGCTAACGGATCCTTAATCTCAATAAATATATGTAAAATATGATTTGAATATATCTCTTTATATTATTTACTCGCTTCCTAGTTCAGTTGACCCTATCCAAGGGTCAACTGAACTAGGAGTTTACCGAATAATTGTCATTTCATTTGTATTTGGTTTTTGATACTGTTGACTGTGACAAGGATATTGACATTGTTTTTGGATAACTTTTGTTTGGGCTTATTTCATGTTGTTAGTTTATTCTACAATAAAAAATAAAGTTAAATTAAAAAACATGGTTTTATTTACTATTTACTATACATGCACAACAGACTTGCAGATACAAAACTGTCTTTAATTTTGCGCAATTTCTACCAATAACAATTAAACATTAACTATTGAGAAATGAATAGGACAGATATTAGAATGACCTGGTTAGAGGTTACTCTGGAACAAAAATTTAAAAAAATCTATAATGGGGTATAAAAGAAAGAGATCAAATTTATAAGACACGCTCTGCTATACTAGCGACTATTTTTTCCGATTATAGGATTACTTCATAGAACTATTGAATCAATTTTTAGTACTATTTAGATTACTTTGATTGAGTTATAGGAAGTCGAAAATCTTATAATGGAATTTGTGATTTAATGATTATGTAATATACAAATATTGTGATTGTAAAAAATCGTATTGGCAACAACGCTTTCGTACAACAAAAATTCCAACCGTTTGATAACGACAGGTGTGGTCAATCTTAGAAAATTAGAATTGCTTTAAATGACGCAGCCACAACTATTCAATAATTTGGAAGGTACTAACGTGTGGAAATTCCTTGGCCCTAATCTAGAATAGAATTGTTCGACACTTTCTGAATCACCTGATGAAGTACAGCAGTCAGGTGCTCTCACGCTGCCCTTCAAGCCACTAACAGCAAAAAGCATAAACTCCTTAGTAGTAACTGGAAAATATATCGGCTAAATGTTCTACTAACAAATCTGACTGATTTACATGTATATACATATGAATTAGCCCTACTTAATATACCTTGCTAATATGCTATTTAATGGAGGCAGCATATATAATGATGAGACTTAGCTCATCTAATTAATGTTATTGAAGAACATGAAAATCAATTTATTTTAAAAAGTGCCAAGTTTTGACAAATCATTGCTTTTGTAACATTTATGCGTTAGGTATTCATAAATGTGATTCTAGAAAAAGTTTATTAGTTAATATAGTGAATATTTATTTCTCAAAATAAGTATTGCTTATTTTCGAAAAGATAAATCGTGATATTGTATACATCAATTAAATAAAACGTCATTTATGTGAAGTTCAATCAAATGCATCTGAAAAAAAAACTATTTTTTCTCAAAAAAAAAATCTCAAAAATAGGTATCATAATGTTAATTATTTCCTCTGAAGATTATAGATAACCCTATCTTCAATATACTTATAACTACCCCATACTTAAACACTAGTCGAAGTATATATATAAATAATTATAGGCCAAATGGTGAATTATTTTGAGCAGAATGACCTTGAAAAAAACTCGTTATCGAAGAGGTTCAATAATTCTGTATATTTTCATGTCATTTCAACTTATGCATTTCCTGAATTTCTGAATAAATAAATAAATAAATATTTTCAAATCATTTCAATATAACAAGGTTATATAAAATGGTCCACATGTAGTATATAACCAGTAGCTAACATACAAAAATGCAATACTCCAGATATATAATATATTTGTTTTAGTGCCAATTTGTACTCCTAATATAGTATAATCTTCTTTTTTAAAGACTTTTTAATTGCTAACCTTGCAGCTGCACGGAACTATCTTAATTTTCTCTAGGCGGATTTTTAGTTACAACATCTTATAGGTCTCAGAGAACACATTTTTCGCATCAGAAAGCTCTTAATTTTCTATCTATTTTATAGTTCTAACATTTATTATTTGATACAGCACTGCACTAAATATGTAATTAGATCGAAGTTCCTATTACAATTGTTCTGCAGTCACTTCACTGGTTGATTTTCGAAAATAACTAACATTATCATACCAAGAAAACAAATTCAATATAGGCATCGTAAGGCAGGCACCCTCACAGAAGAAATATCGTCAGTATCCTATTTTTAATAAAGCTCGGTTTTACATCTTCGGTCATATAAGAAAAAACTATATAATAATAATTAATTGGCATCCATGATAGCACATTAATTATACCTGTCAGACTCACTCTTTTTAAAACTCTCAACTTATATATTTTCACTACCACTCTATAACGTTAATTACACATGTCACTCTAAATAACAATTAAATTCATAAATACATACCTAATATATTATCCTTTTCCCATCAATAACTCATCTTTTTTATAAAACTTCATTACCTCTCCCTGGTTAAACGCGTGATAAAAAATATACCACCCCCCCCACGAAGGTGCGTAAATGCACCATAATACTACTACTTGTGTATTTCAAAAATTACCCTAGAATAGGAAAAAGTGTGTCAAATCTTGTTTACGAATAAATTTTGGACATCTTGTTATTATTGAAAAGGGTTTATTTTGGGGGTTTGAGTACTTTTTTTTCTCAATAAATATTATCATTATCAAACTGACAAATATTTTAGTAACTGAGATGAAACCTCCTGTATGTTGAAGAATATCAACTCATTATTGCGTGGCATATAATATGGTACAATGAAAATGAATACCAATTGTAAATAATACAGAAATATTCAGTGCGGTTTTTTTTTAAATGTAGAACAAGTTATTTCAGTAAGCTGTTTCCACAATTGACGATACAGGTTATATATAATCAAGTTCTGACTACTGAAATGGGTATCCCCGGGTACCATTCTACTTTAACATTGCAATCAGCGATCCAACGGGGAACAAGAGTGCTTGCAACGGTTAAAAAATCAGCGAAAATTGCGAAATTAGATATGCTAACACTTAATTTAAAAAACAGATCATCACCCTACTTACCGACAATAATAGTACAGTAGAAATTAACAAAAACATTAAACGTGGTCTAAGGTCAAAAGATTTGTATTCGAAAGGTAAAGTGGACAGGAAAAAGCATGAAGGTGAAAAACCAAAGGGGACTACAAGCAAATATTTGAGGAAATATAGGATATCTTTATGGAACAATCTTCAAAGGCACATCGAGGAATTTTTTTTTGATGAAACTGGAGTTACGTACCTGTAGGTATAAAGAACACCGACAGCATGTCCTCCTTTGAGCCAATTCAATTGTTAGAAAAGTCTGTTAGAATTGTTAGAAAAAAGCCCCGCTCTTGTTACGTCTCGGATTTAATACAATATAATAAGTGTGCGGCATTTCTTGCTTTCATTTCTCTTGGTATAAAAAATATCTTTAGAGTAACTTGATTAATTTGGTTGGTCGTTTCCAGTAAGCTGTTTTTGCCGTAACTTATGCAGATGCAGTAGAATAAATATTATTTTATGGTAAGTAGCTTAATTAGGTTATTTACAATAAAATTATATTTTAAATTTTAAATTTTTTTTGGAAAAAACGCTGATGAAAATAATATAATTATGCTTGAATAACACAACTGCAGTTGAACCTTTGCAAAACAGAAAAGCTATATATGAGGGTGATTATCAATTAAGAGATGCTTACTGAATTTGTTCGGAAGGATGACAAATAAAAGATTATTTTATGGAAAAGAAATCGCTGATTATCCATGTGGAACAAAATTAATTCAGAGTGAAAACTTCTCTACCTGATGATATAGTAGAATTGGAAATTAAGTATCAGTTCTTCTGTAAATTCTTTACTATACGATACACTGTTCAGATTGTTCCAACGTAACCCTCTACTTTGCAATACAGGAGCTATCATTATCATACAGAAATATGTTGCCTCATATCCTACATTCATGTGCCTTATGTTACTGTCTTCTGTGTTTGGGAATCAGCTTATTGAAGAGACTATGTCATCCAAACTTTTAAGAAAATTAGAAAGTTCACAAGAAAGTTCATTTCAATGAAAATAATCTAGAGTTTTCTATAGATGGTCCAAATCATGCACAGACTTCAAGATTCGACCAGTAACTGAATATATCTGGAGGAACTTTGTCACATTCTATTGGATGAAATCCTGTCTATTGATAATCAAATATGAACGACGAAAGGAAAGAATGCCATAAAACAGTATTTACTTTCAAAACCATATCAAGTGTGGCTGTAAGTTGTACGTTTTCAATCGTATCACGGGTTTTTGATCTTTAATTTTAAGTAAGTACTAGCCAGGAATGTGATTGGCCCGATGTGAAGTAATTACTGGCAGGAATATGTTGGCCCAATTCACACTTGGGAGCTTCGTCAAATATTGTTGTTCGTTTAACTTGTAATGTACCCAAAATCATTCCCTCAAAGCCTACTTTCATGAATATTATCATTAGTTTTGCACAAAATGCTATTCACGCATTTCAAACAGTTAGAAAATATGCATAGTGAAAAACAAGATGCCGACTGAAAAGGAAGAACGTGGTGATTTTGTTGGAATAGCAACTGCCGTACAAGCGGTTCTTTAGATTCTGTCATCTTTTGTCGGCAAAATGTAATTGGTGATCTACTTTAATTTTTTCCAAGACATAGGAAAATGTGCAGGTTATTAGCTCCACAATAGCAATCTATGACGCCATCGGGATATAATGCCCCTAAAATTAGTGTCTCTTCTCCCACCTGACTTATGTTACAATCGTAAATGCTACTTTATTTAAGAGAGAATTTTTTTAAAGAAAAAAATGAAGACCAAATACAGAGATTATGTATATGCTAATAGATAGGATTGATCTATGATCATATGCCAGGATGAAAATGTGGAATACACATTTATGTTTGAATAAAAGAAGTTGTTTAGGGGAAAATTCCACTAAGTGTAATTAATTAAAAAGAATTTTACTCTATGAGAAGAGCTGCTCACGTGGAGAATTAACATCATATTATATTCATTTCCGATTAAATTTGTATAGTACTTATAATGACTAACAATAATTCTATTTTTTAATCACATAATCGAAAATGTGGTTCAGTCCGAGAACTCAGAGCTTGAACTACTACCTATACGGTATGGGCCAAAAAAGTGTTTCATCTTTTTCAAATACTTGTAAATCGTTAGTCAATGGACAAAAAAACCGTATCTTGGTCTCTTTTTTCCGCCTCTTATTGTACTATTAACAGGTAAAAACATTTTTGAACTGATGGACCTAATTTAAGAACAGGTAAGCAAAGAGTGAGGGTGATTATTTTTGTCATTGGGCGAAGGTTAATCTTAGAGCTAACTCTGTGATTTTACTTACTAAAAGGCAGTGAATAAAAGGGAAAAACTTATAATGATAGACTTTATAATACAGGGTGTTTACACTTCTTCATTAGAAACTATTTGGAAATAGAACAACCTCGGTGACATTTTGATCTCATTGAAATTTTCACTCTGAATATTCATTATTTGCTTGTTAATTGCATGGTAAAGGTACGTTTCACACTTGCATTTATAACACAGCGGAAAAAATCTCTTATTAAAATGTGTTTAACCTTGCATTTTTTCTTATCGCTGATGGAAAAATCTGATTAAATTTTTATTTCAGCGATAAAAAAAAACGCAAGTGTGAACACATTTTGTGAAGAGCTTTTTTCCGCGCTGTTAAAATTGCAAGTGTGAAGCGGGCCTTAACCATGCAATAAACAAGCGAAGAACAAAAATTCCTAGTGAAAACTTTAATGTGATCAAAATGTCACTGAAGTTGTTCTATTTCCAAACAGTTTCCAAGGAAGAAGTGCAAGCATCCTGTATTATAATGTCTACCATTACATTTCTTTTCCTTTTATTCACTGCCTTTTAGTAAGTAGAGTTAGCTCTAAGAATGACCTTCGCGTAATGACAAAAATAATCACCCTCACTCTTTGCTAACTTGTTCTTAAACTATGTCCATCAGTTCAAAATTGTTTTTACCTGTTAATAGTACAATAAGAGGCGGCGAAAAAGAGAGCAAGATACAGTTTTATTCGTTCATTGGCTAACGATTCACAAGTATTTGAAAAAGTGGAAACATTTTTGTGGCCCATACTGTATTGTTAAAATCTTTTGCTTTTGATATTTCCGAAAGTGTTTTAACGTTAGTGTAAAAATCCAATTACCAGATGTTACATGTTACCGAATTGAAATATCATTATGAAAAAAACTTAACCTTCGCAATTTTGCGTTATAGATAATAAATATTGTCTATCATAAAAGAAAAGACTACACAGTTTAACATTTCAACTCTAAATTTTAATTCTCATATACTATTTTCTAATACGATCGAAAATTTCCGGTGATTAGGGTAAAAAAAATTATAGGGTAGAAAAATGTAATGCATATTTGAATATTCATATATTTATAATATATGGGATTGGAATAATTTGTAAGCTATGACTTATTTCACAAATTAAACAAATCTTTCACCCAGGAACGAAAAATCTGGTAACGAAACGTCCGTTAACGAAAAATCCTAGCACCATGTACAAATATATAAACTAAATCTTTTTTTAATAACCTTGTTCTTTTATTACGATATTTAATTTAGTGCTAGTTATTGAAGTGAAGAATTAATTATCAACTTGACAGGTAACGTAAACAGTAAATTAAAAAATTGATCATTTTCCTCGCGAAAAGCGTAACCATTTAATTAGATAACCGCTGCAGGGGATCAATAAATTACCACTCTATCAAGTAAATGGACAGAACTGAAACAATCCAAAAGAAAGGGAATATTATGCAGAATGTGAATTATTGTAAAGAAAGCAATGGAGAAATTCCCGGGCAACCCCCAATCATGGTTCTAAGAAAATTCGTTCTCGTTTTATATTGATTTTATTGAAGAACAATAATAGAAAAAGTTAAAATTTTGAATAGTAAAATGTGTACTGTATATTATTAAAAGCGGATAACACCATGCAGTAACCGTAGTAAAATGATACATAACATTAGAAATTTTGACAGGTTTTATGACATACCAATATTCTGGCAGGGAGCCTTAAAAAAAATATTTAACATGAGATTCGAGCGGAAAATTCAGTTAGGGAATATTCGGTCTGAGGTATAAATATATCTTATCAGTTAGATGTATCAGAGTGGTTGGGGGTGCCGCCCCCCGAACTTCTTGCTAGGTAATTAATCAATAAGAAAGTGTGCAGTACAACAAGATAGCGGACACAACAAACTATATAACAGCCATTTATCATTTTGAGATCGAAAATTCCGGGACCGAATTTTCAAGACCGAAATTTTATACAACTGAAAACAGTCTAACGGAAAATAATAAATCTGCATAACACAAAAGTCAAAATACTTTATCTAAAAGACGAATAATTTAAAAATAACCAAAAATTTATAGTCCATCTCTTTTGATTGGTAACTCACTATAGCATCTACTATAAATATTAGAGGTATTACTATTCAAACTATGTATGAATAATGGTGACCGGTATATTCCACCCCACTTTACAGGTTAGTTTTTTCAGTTATTAATATTAGTAATTTTTCAATATTATATATAAATAATAAACTAGGTAACTTGCATTTTCATTGTAGCAAATTAAACCTTTTGCTGGCTAAACACAGGCTATAAATTTTTCACTAGACATTTTTCAGTACAGCAGAAAGAAAGGTTGTGTGAATGCATTTATCAGTTGAGGTATTTAGATTTTCAATCTCGAGCTGATTTTCTTCATTATCGCCAACAAAACAGCGACATTAACTGTAAGATGAGGTCATATAGTACTTATTGTTATTTTCATTTCATTTTAAATTTTGTATTTTGACTTCTTGTAAAAGTGGTGGTTTTTGACCGAAGGCTTTTTTATTTATTTTTTTTATTTTTTTTTTTGACCAGGAGGCTTCTGATATGGGGAGGGGGAATTATTGCACAGGGTTTCAAGTCTGTAAGATTATTGCCTTTCTTATATTGAGAGATTTTGACCTCGGGAATTTTGTCCTAGAATCAAAAACAGGAACTTATAAGCAAAAAGAGAAAACATTGAATGGGTTGTCTCTGCCAGTCGACCCCTTCCACACCTCACCCAACCATTGTTGTAAGAGCATATACTGCAGTTTCATGTTAAAAAGGAATTAAGATTAACATGTTCAACACGTAAACTTTGAAATAAACTACCATATTAAGAATCTTTGTAATTTTATTAGGATAAATTTTAATTGATTTTAGCTACCTCTAAATATTGTCCAAATGTCTCAGGATATCGTCTGAGTTATTTTTTCATCGGTACGAATTATTTAAGAAATGGTTATCTAAAAATAAATTCTTTGAGTTTTTATTGTCACCCAAATGATCATTGTCACAGGGGTGGAATATACCTGGGGTGGAATATACCGGGGTGGAATATACCGGGGTGGAATACACTGGGGTGGAATACACTGGGGTGGAATACACTGGGGTGGAATACACTGGGGTGGAATACACTGGGGTGGAATATACTGGGGTGGAATATACCGTGGTGGAATATACCGGGTTGGAATATACCGGGTTGGAATATACCGGGGTGGAATATACCGGGGTGGAATATACCTAGAACCATGAATAATACCTCTTCAAACTCATACAATTTACCCATAAATAAGAGGATCGATTCCAATCATCCGATAACCTCTTAGAGCTACATATAAGAAGCATGATAAAAACAACCAGTCAACTTCTAAAGTAGTATAAGTATTATATAAATTAAATTAATTTTCATTTATCCAATTCTTATATCTATATCTTCTTATATATATGTGTATATTTTATACGTTTTTATACCTTATATAATAAGGTTTTTAACTTAATACCGATAACATTAGTTTCAAGGACTAAACTTAATATTTCAATGAAATGAAAAAAAATTATTCATGATCACAAATGAAAACATAAATATTTTAGGCATCAGATAGAACATAACAGAGTACACAGTACACAGTACATAGGACACAGTACACAAATAGGACTCATGGTTTTATGAAGCTAAATTTAGATTTTTAGGACGATTTATAATCGGGACTAAATTACTAAAAATATATAAACATATATAAACACGTATACACACGTACATTATATATGTATATATATTTCAGATCTACTTGTTTATTCAAATAATTGAAAGAAAAAGAGATATATAGACATTAGTAAATAACAATCTACCAAAAATCAAAGGGGAGAGGGGATGATTAAAAACAAAGGGCAATTATCAAGCTAGAGCAGGAGTTTTTTTTTAAGTACTCGTATATAATTCCTATCTGAATTGTGGATTTAAAGAAAAATTACATGTAGGGATTTTGATAACTGGATGACACTATTTTTTTATACTGGAAGATTTGTTTCTTAGGCTTAGTCAAGAAGAGCGAGACAAAATAGTGATTCATGCTCAACCTTTATATTGAATACCCGTACTGAATTTCAGAAAAACTGAATTCACCATTTATGACTTACTTCCACAGCAATCAGCTATCAGTTATAGAGCTGGAGACTTCGTCTCAGATAAAAGAAAATCTTTTTAGAAATTTAATTTTCATTTTTGTCATTCAAATAAACCGTCATTAATAGAAGAAATGGGTTCAACTTTTTATTTACTTACCGGGGTATTTAAGTATAATGAAAAAATTATCATTGTTTGAACTAAATTGGCCATCCAATTTATTAAAACTTTGTGAACTTTCCTGTGATAGTTCATTGGAATGGTCGTGAGTTGGAGGCTCATCATTTGATTTATCTTGTATCGCTGATTCGTTCGAATTTGGTGCCATTGAAACTTGCTCTTCTATTACAGACATTTCTGTGGCTGTGTCGGCCTCTGAAGAAGAATCTTCCATTTCATTTTTTTGCACTGAATTATCTGAAATTTGTGGTCCAGCTGTAGGAAAATCTCCAAGTAGGATAGGAATCTGAGCTGTAGACTCCTCGATTAAAGGGGTCAGTGCTGCTGACTCCTCGATAGAAGGAGTTTGAGTTGCTGACTCCTCGATAGAAGGAGTTTGAGTTGCTGACTCCTCGATAGAAGGAGTTTGAGTTGCTGACTCCTCGATAGAAGGAGTTTGAGTGGCTGACTCCTCGATAGAAGTAGTTTGAGTGGCTGACTCCTCGATAGAAGGAGTTTGAGTGGCTGACTCCTTCTCGATAGAAGGAGTCTGAGTTGCTGACTCCTCCTCGATAGAAGGAGTCTGAGTTGCTGACTCCTCGAAAGAATTAGTTTGAGTGGCTGACTGCTC
Source organism: Caprella mutica (assembly GCA_947561585.1). Classification (NCBI taxonomy): domain Eukaryota; kingdom Metazoa; phylum Arthropoda; class Malacostraca; order Amphipoda; family Caprellidae; genus Caprella; species Caprella mutica. The sequence continues at coordinate 49,176 of CANNZV010001937.1, forward strand.
CTCGATAAAATGAGTTTGAGTTGCTGACTCCTCCTCGATAAAAAGAGTTTGAGTTGCTGACTCCTCGAATGAAGGAGTTTGAGTTGCTGGCTCCTCGATAGAAGGAGTTTGAGTTGCTGACTCCTTGATAGAAGGAGTTTGAGTTGCTGACTCCTCGATAGAAGGAGTTTGAGTTGCTGACTCCTTGATAGAAGGAGTTTGAGTTGCTGACTCCTTGATAGAAGGAGTTTGAGTTGCTGACTCCTTGATAGAAGGAGTTTGAGTTGCTGACTCCTCGAAAGAAGGAGTTTGAGTTGCTGACTCCTCGATAGAAGGAGTTTGAGTTGCTGACTCCTCGAAAGAAGGAGTCTGAATTACAGACTCCTCGATAACAGAAGTCTGAGTTACAGACTCCTCGATAACAGAAGTCTGAGTTACAGACTCCTCGATAACAGAAGTCTGAGTTACAGACTCCTCGATAACAGAAGTCTGAGTTGTAAACTCAGTGATAAAAGACGTCTGAGTTGTAGACTCATCGATAACAGAGGCCAGTATTGTAGACTCGTCTATAAAATAATTTTGAGTTGCATCTTCATCAGTAAAAAGAGCTCCAGTCGCATCTACTTTACTTAAAATAACTTCCCTTGTATTTTCTTCGGTTGAAGGAATATCTGTTGAGCTTTCATTAGATGGATAAACTTGAAGTGTGGCTTCGCTATTTGAAGGATTTTCCAAAGTTTTTTCGTCAGTTTGAGGAACTTCATCAGTCTCACTCAGAATGTTTGAATGATTGGAAGCAGATAAATGCAGTCCTAATGGCTTTTCATTCAAATCCACATCGGGAACTTTTGTTGTTGAGTACTCTGTAGTAGAAATAGAAGAGGCGTTGGTTTCAGTAGTAATGGGTCTACTGGGTTCAGTCAGAGTCGCGCTGCTGGCATCAATCTTTCCTATTCTTCCGTCGACAGGAGACGGTTTCATCCTAACGGCACACAAGAAAGAACCCTCGACTTCTCCTCCTAAGAAAGCTAGCCGTGTTGAAGCTCCTTTTGAAGTGTAGGCCAGTAATGGTTCAGACGAAGAGTATCTGCAAACAATGGGAGGAATTTTTGATGCACAATTTGAGGTAATTCTTATTTACCATCAATAAGAACATAATGTAAAAAAAATATATGTGAATATACTTACATTTGAGTATTTCGAGGCCTCCTTTCCAGTACGGCAATTGTGTCATTTTCATTTAGTCTGAACATTTTTCTTGGGCACATCACAGCAATGTTGGACTTAGCATCGGCAGACTGTAGGAATTTTTATTATTTATATTCCAAATAGATTATTATCGAATATTTCAATCAATTATAAAGATAATTCAATAGACCAATAAGTTGAAGCCTGCACCGTTCCAACTCAGTTTATTGGCGAAATATTCCTATGTTATTCGTACGGAAATGAAAAATGAAGTTCATTAACATTTGTACATCAGACCATTTACTTAATCTTGGAGAATTGTAATTCAATATTTGGATACCTAATATCTAACCACACTCATTGCAGTAAAGTTTACTTTTGAAATAAAAAGCTACGAGTTATTGTGTGGTGCTTTTTCTCGGTTGTGTGGCGCTTTTGCTCGTCTCTTTGGAGCAAGGCGCTACAAAAACTCTCAAAACGATCACAGGTAAAGTCTCAAATAACTCATAACTTTTTAACTTTAAAAATAATTCAATAAACTTTACAGCAATGAATGCAGTTAGATATTAGGTATCCAAAAATTCAATTAAAATTTTCTAATATAAGTAAATCTTCAACTACACAGATGTTAATGAACCCCATTTTTATCCACGTACGAATAACATAGAAATATTTTATCGATTAACTGAGTTGGAACGGCGAAGCCCTCACTTTACTGGTGAATCTCGTTGAAAGTTTGATTTTAACAGAGATGATGGACAAGTTCACTGAGAAATATGATACATATCTCCTTACAGTTAGATATTACACAAAAGTGAAATAAAAACTAGTTTACTCTCACCTACCTCCAATAAATTTACCTAATATTACAATGATAAGTAATTAATTTTCAATAGGACACTTACCCTGAAATTCCATCCACATTTTGAATTGCTGGTCCTAACATTTGAGCTTCTGGGTGAAGATATGTAAAACAAATCATTCCAACTGACCTTGATGTTCTCAACTTCACCAAGTTTACAAAAGAGTTTCACTTTTTTCTTCAAAGCATTGGGTCTGGACTTCAATCTATCTCCTGATGGAATTAAACCAGAAGTGGCACCACTGACTAAAGGCAGACCAGAGCGATCAACTGATATCCCTTTGACCACAGAGCTCTCCTTTCCTATGGAGGCTTCTGTTACACCAGAAGGAGTCTGAATTGCAGACTCATCTATAAAAGGAGTTTGAATTTCATCTTCATCATCAGTTAAGAGAGTTCCAGTTGCACCTACATCAGTTATAATGACTTCATTTGCATTTTCTTCGGTTGTTGAGATTTTATCAGATGGATAAACGTCAAATGTGGCTTCGCTGTTTGAAGGATTTACCAAAGTTTTTTCGTCAGTTTGGGAAACTTCATTAATGTTACTCATAATATTTGAGTCAGTTCCTAATGATTCGTCATTCAAATCTACATCGGGAACTTTTGTTGTTGAGTACTCAGTAGTAGAAATGGAAGAGGTGTTGGTTACAGTAGTATTAGGTCTACTGGGTTCAGTCACTGTCATGCTATTGTTATTTATATTTTCAATTCTTTTAGCGGTGGGAGATGGTTTCATCCTAACGGCACACAAGAAGGAACCCTCTACTTCTCCTCCTAAGAAAGCTAGCCGTGTTGAAGCTCCTTTTGAAGTATAGGCCAGTAATGGTTCAGACGAAGAGTATCTGCAAACAATGGGAGGAATTTTTGATGCATATTTTGAGTTATTTCTTATTTACCATCAATAGGAACATAATGTAAATAATGTATATATATATATATATATATATACTATGTGAATATACTTACATTTGAGTATTTCGAGGCCCTCTTTCCAGTAAGGCAATTGTGTCATTTTCATTAAGTCTGAACATTTTTCTTGGACACATCACAGCAATGTTGGACTTAGCATCGGCAGACTGTATGAATTTTTATTGGTAATATTACATATATAATAACATTTAATATTTCCGTCAATTATAAATATAATTCAATAGACCAGTTAAGTGAATGCAGCGTCGTTCCAACTCAGCTTTTCGTCAAAATATTTCTGTTATTCGTACGGGGATAAAAATTAGGTTCATTTTAAAATAAATATAGTTGAGGATTTACAACTCTTAGAGTAATTTATTTGGATATTTGGAAACCTAATATTTAACTATATTCATTGCTGTAAAGTTTATTGAAATTAGTTTTTAGATAAAAAAAAGTTATGAGTTATTGCGTGGTGTTTGTGTGGCGCTTTTGCTCGGTTGTGTGGTGCTATTGCTCGTCTCTTTGGAGCAAAGCGCTACAGAAGCTCTCGAAAAAAAACCATGTAACTTCTTAATAAAATAACTAATAACTTTATATTTTCAAATCTAATTTTTACAAACTTTACAGCAAAGAATGCAATAAGATATTATGTATCAATAGATTGAATTAAAATTTTCCAAAATTGAGAAAATAGTCAGCTACACAGATGTTAATTTTGATCCCCGTTCGATTAACAGAGAAATATTTTATCGATGAGCTGAGTTGGAACGGCGCTGCCCTCACTTTACTGGTGATTCTCGTTGAAAGTTTGAATTTTACAAAGAATATGGACAAGTTCACAGATAAATAAAATATCTCCTCACAGCCAGTTTACTCTCACCTACCTCCAATAAATTTACCTAATATTACAATGATCAGTAATTAATTTTCAATAGGACACTTACCCTGAAATTCCATCCACATTTTGAATTGCTGGTCCTACCATTTGAGCTTCTGGGTGAAGATATGTAAAACAAATCATTCCAACTGACCTTGATGTTCTCAACTTCACCAGGTTTACAAAAGAGTTTCACTTTTTTCTTCATAGCATTGGGTCTGGACTTCAATCTATCTCCTGATGGAATTATACCAGAAGTGGCACCACTGACTAAAGGCAGACCAGAGCGATCAACTGATATTCCTTTGACTTCAGAGCTCTTCTTTCCTATGGAAGCTTCTGTTGCACCATTTATTGTCACATCAGCTTGTGTATTTTCTCCTGCGTTTTGTGTAGTTACAGATTTCACTTCTTCTGGTTTACTTTGCACGGTGACTGCACAAAATAAGCCTCCGCTGGAATTTCTACTTTTAGTGAAACTGACTGTAATGTTAGAGCCAGAAGTGGTAAAGTCTTTGATAGGATTTGAATTCGTGAACCTGAAAAAGAGACGAGGGTAAAGTTAACATTATCATGAGGTACGGGATCCTGATCTAGTATATTATCGAACAATGAAATAATTTAAAGTATTCAAACTGAGCCAAACGTGAAATATCAGTGAAAACTATAGAAAAGACTGAATAGGTACTCGAAAAAATCAGACAATTCTAATATAAATACAGTTCGGATGGAATTATATGACATGTCTAGATATTAGGTATCTACAAACTTCTGTGCTTAACATTATATCAAAAATTCTTAATGCATTTAATCACTTAAATTCCTATCTTGAAAGTAAATCTATAATAGTTGAAAATCAGTTTGGGTTCAGATGCGGCAGAGGTACCACTCAAGCGATATTGCATCATTGTGGTAATATTTATGAAAAAATTGACAAAAATGAGTTGGTGTTTGCCATGTATTGGGATTTTCAGAAAGCATTTGATAGTGTTGACCAAGAGATATTATTGGGAAAGTTGTATTTTTATGGTGCGAGAGGTTTGCCTCATCAGTGGTTCAAGTCTTATTTAGCGAATCGGAGACAGTATGTAGATGTCAATGGTGTTCAGTCATCATCGCCTACTTTGACGCATTCCGTGCCACAGGGCAGCAATCTTGGACCCTTACTTTTTTTGATATACATTAATGATCTTCCTAATTGCTCTCAGTTTTTCAAGTACGTAATGTTTGCTGATGACTGTACTGTTTCTTGTGCCTTTGATCGAAATGAGCTGAATGTTGCACATGTTGCGATTAATACTCAACTAATATCTATTCTGGAGTGGATCAATTCAAATAAAATTAAAATAAATGTCGAAAAAACGAAATATATGTTGTAGTCGTATAGGGGTGAAGTTCAACTGCCTCATCCGGTGAGAATCGGTATTAATGTTGTTTATCGAACTGATAGGTGTAAAGTTTTTGGGTGTCATGCTGTATGATAGGTTGAACTTTGCCCCTCATGTTTCTAATATAGCTTCTAAGATTTCACGTAGTTTGGGGATGATGTATAAGGTAAGAGAATTTGTGCCACTCTACGTGCTGAAGTCTTTATGTTATGCTCTAATTTATCCATATATTAGTTACGCAATTGAAGTATGGTATGGTGCTCCCAACTATGTTAAAAGTGAAATACAAATATTGCAAAGGAGAACTATACGTACAATAAATTTTTTGCCATACAAAAATAATGTATAATGTATGACTCATGCGTATTTTCATCGCATGAGTGTGCTACCAGTTGACTACATATATTTTTTAAATGTTGGATTGTATATTTACCGAACAATTATAATTGAAAATTACGATAAATGTTTGAAAACGAAATTACAGACCCATAGTGAATTGCATGAATATCCTACGAGAAATAGACAAAACCTACTGATTCCTAGATTCAATAAAGAAAAAACCAAGTTTCACATTCATTATTCTGGTGTAAGTTTATGGAACACAATTCGTGAAACAAGTAAAGGTAACTCAACGGTAGCATCATTCAAGCGTCATTTGAAGGAACATTTTTTAGAGCAAGTCAACCAAGTATAGTATCGTTCATTTCCTTGTATGTTTCATTCATGTATTTTTGAATTATTATATTAACATAGAGCAGCTATTTTCCTCTTTCACTATATTGTGTTTTGAATACTTGCATTCGTGACCACATTTGTTATTGTGTGTCTTTTGTATCTTTTCTGCCTTATTCTGTAGATTATTGATTTTTAGTACAGAGAAAAATTTAAATAGGTTGCCCTAGAAGCAAAAGCTTTTTCGGGCCTGAAATCTCTTATTTTGAATACATTTAGTTTTTTTTAATGAACGTATATATATTATCGTATATGTTCTGAATGTAAGGGATTTTTGTTCAAATAAATAAAATAAATTAATAATGGATTAGTTCTGGTCTTAGGTTATAATTTTTGGAACATACTGTATATGAATTATTAATATTTTGTGATTGTTTGCTAGAAAGTAGTATAAATTTGATATGAGTGTTTGCAAATTCAGTATTAGCAAATATTAGAAAATTTCATAAAAATTTAATCACCAATATAGTTTATAAACATTACGGTTATTTTGAAATAAAAGAGCAAACCTACCTTTGAATTTCCCCGCCAAAACCTTGCTCGATGTCGAAGGCATCATTTTCTTCTAATCTGAAAAACTTTTTTGGGCAAAGTATCCGGAAGACTGAATTTTCAGACGTCTGATGAAAAGAGGAAGAAATTAGAGACTTCAATAAACGCAAATATTCACATTTAGGTATATAATCATCAATATAACTCACCGATATGTACCAGCTACATCTCCTATCCTGCTCAACTTGCATCAGGCGGAAGATAGCAGAGTCGCTATCAGTCAACTGGACATTTGAGTGGCCATTGGAGGGACAGAAAAGAGGAACTTTATCCGCTTCTGCTAGGTGACTCTAAAAAAAAAAGAAATAAAAGTTAATGGGCTTCTCCACTCAATTTTTTATTTCTCTATTCATTGAGCTAAAGTTACTTGTTATAAGCTACAAACTATTACAAGTTTGATTCTATATTTTAATTATTACACGTAATGTAAGTTATTCTTGTTATTTTCCTCCTACCCTCTGAATTTCAATCTATTCAAAAGTTGTTGTTACTGTTGTTTACCCCCCCCCCCCCCACACACACACACACACCATCAGGTAGCAGGGGGCGACCGAGTGAACACGCCTTGAGAGTAACCACTCGAGACCCATGTGGGGGGTGTGGGCCTTAGTGAACACAATATCCCTCAGGAAGGCAATGACTTCCTGAGGGCGGGTCCATAGGTGCTCCAGTGAGTGTGTGTTGTGTGTGGTCCAATGTTGTTGTAGTGTTGGACATTGTGTGAGAATGTGGGAGATTGTCCCCGGATCTGTCGAGCAGTTCTCACACAGATCCGAGTCAGGCCTTCCAATTCTGTGTTTGTAAGAAGGTAGAGAAGGGTGATGTCCACATCGGAGACGTGACAGGGTTACCCTGTCACGACGCGAGAGGTGAACCTCACTAGAGTCGACAGGAGGAAGCCTAACTCCCAGGAGAGAGTTAGGTGGGAAGGAGGAGACAACTCTATCTGTGAGTGTGGTGTGTATATGTTTTTGTAGTGAAGTGTTGAGTGGGGTATCTGGAAGTGTGTTGAAAATGTTTCTGTAGTGTGGCTGGTGTAAAGTGATTGTTGCGTGGTGTCCTTCGCTCAGTTTGCATGTAGTGTAATGGATGAGAGGGGCTTAGTGTGGAGGTTTAGAAATGTGTTCCTCTCATATCCATGTGCGAAGCGAGCGGAAGGACACGTGTCTCCTCGTGGAGGTGTATTGTGGGTGTTGACCATGTGCAACCGGTGGTAATCCGGAGTGCGGTGTTTTGTGTGCGTTGGAGTTTGTGTAGGTGTGTGTTGGCAAAGAAAGAGAAGGACTCATTGCCGACAAATTCAAAACAATAATATTGCTGATAGACATATCATAAATGGCTACCTATACCGTTATTGGAATACCATTACCCTAGAAAAAGCATTAGGTACCTAAAAGTGTACTTAAATACCTAATTACCATTATATTTACGATAATATGAGATAAAGTTCCTAATTTCTCTTTCTTCCTCCATTGAATCTAATAGAAACTTTGAAATGTCGGGCAGTGAAGGTTGATTTTGCAAAATCTTATCTGCTCTATGGAGTGGGGTTTACCTATTACCTTACCGAGAATAGAAGAATTGGCTCAATAGAAGCTAGTTGTCAATTAGAAGCAGATCAAACATAGCTTTCGTAATTTGGCACTCAATTTGTATTAATACGTTACCTATCCTAATTAAGTAGTGTCAGTAGATCATTTTTCGTTATTGTCTAATTTAAAAATCTATCGCATTTGATTGTTTTACAAAGGTGGTATGATATCAGCCTCATCTGCTAGTTCCAAGCCATCAATAACAGAATCCATTTTCCGCAATGAAAACGTCCTATTTTTATACCACAAATTTGAAGTGTCTTGTGACTCCACAGACTCATAGAGCGTATCATAATGATAACATTTTTCATACTTTACTGAAATTAATTATGGTAAATTAAAATAAGATAAATAAATAAATGAAATGATAGATTAAATTTAGTTAAGATTTCCTATCAACTTTGATGTGGTAACAAAAAAAGGATTGTTACTTTGTAGATAAGAATTATCACTGAATTGTCATCACTACTGCTAAAAATGTATTCACAAACAAGGATAAAATTATTAATATATGTTGGTTTATATCAATCGTTACGACAAAAGATAAATAAATACAAAACCGATTTACATTAGTTAACTTTCTTATGTACGAAATAATACGTTACTCTCATCCTTAACTGTTGCTTTAGCATGAATAATTAATTAATTATTCAGTATTTGAATAGTCGCAGTGCTTGCTTCAGTTACTATTTTATTTCAGTCCTTCTAGAACGAAATATGTCTGTTAGTGAAAACTACGAAAAATTAACGTGGATCAGGATTCAATATTGTTTAATTTCAATCAAATCTATCCATGAGTCACTGTACAAAAGTTAATCTTTTTTTTTCTGTAGTAAATAAACGAATTACTATTCACTCAGTATGTCCGATGTTGACACTCCACTCAAAATGATGGTAATTATTTTAAACTATTGTTACCTATTCTTCTTCAATAATTTTAAATTCATCGAAATAAGCCTCGCCTATTACAAATTAATATGGTAACACTAAATGATTAAAGTAGAACATACTTACCAAAAGGAAAAAGGCAGTTAATTTAACGAGGACTTTAATAGAGTAATTCATATTAACACAATTTAAACAATGCACTTTAAATTATATAATGCGATAAAAGTATCAAGAACTGATACATCTGATGACATACACCTCCTGTAAAACAATAAACTGATCAGTAGGCAGACATTTCTTTTATACCAGAATTTATCTCTAAATCTTAACCCTACATCCTGGAATTGATGGTGACATGGATATCTATTATTAATATTACTAAACAATTAGATGTATTCTTCTGACGATATTGAAAAAAATATCTTAATATTGATGGTTTGATTGAATTATAACTATTATATAAATATACAGTTGTTACTATAGGTACAGTTTAATATGTAGGAAGAGAGTTCTACCTAACTATTTGGAAATCTAGGAGTCATATATTACGGTTATAAAAAAACTCACCACATCCTGAATGAAATAACTAAATATTAATTGGGGTAATGCTTTTTAAAGTAAAAACTGATAGGATTAACGAACTGATATAGCTTGGTCACCAAATTCTAAAAACACAAATAAACGATGAAACCCTATTTTTAAAGAATATTTTAGGTTATTTTATCCGAGAGGTTTTATTATCGAAATAATTGTAATAAAGTTATTTTTAAAGAATTTATTGGTGTTTTACCTACATTAATATTTGCCCTAATACAGTAATACTAAATCAATAAAAATAAAAATACAAAAATAGTACATCAATGCAGGTGAACATCTGATAAATCTGACAATCGCAGATTACAATCCAACCTAATTAGAAATTTATGATGGACCCTCCAAGACCTTTTTAAAACTCACTTTCCGAGTACTGGGAGTGTCAAAGTACTGTTTCGTCCCATTTTGTGGGTGATATTTAAAGTTATATATTAAACAGTTAGAATGAGAATAGGTTCTCGCTACTGGCCGATTTGCACAATCTCTAGAATGTGCTGCGCATTTTTACCCCCTACTGCCAAGTGTGCGTTAGTAGCTTATTAACACACGATCGGCATTATGGGGTATCAACTACTAGGAACAAATACACACAGTTTGAAATTATCAACCTTATTAAAACACCATTGCCCCTTAAAGAAATGAATTATATTTGAGGATTTAAATCTTCATCAATGTAAAATAATAATTCTAAATAATCTCAGTACTAGGTATATGTTTTCCTATAAGTAAAATGCAGGAGTGATTATTTAAGGATTACAAAACTGTATCACAGCTAACAATAATCCAGTTCATCCAAAAAATCATTCACTCTAATCTTTTAATCAATCTATTATAAAAAAAAGTTATGAAGTAGAACGGGCACTAGTGGAGCGCATACCTTTGCCGCCGCTTCAATCGATTTGACTTTCCCTTGACCTTTGACCCAATTAGTTTGAATACTTTTTGAGTTATGCCAATGACAAGATTGCTATCGATTTATTATAACAAAATTACAAATAAATGAATTTCGACCATAACTTAATTTTGCCAAGGTAATAATTATCAAAGTTTAATTCTAAATATATTACTTTAATTTTAATGAGCAATAGAGAAAATTTAAAGGTCCCCCCAAAAAAAAAATGTATTGCTTTAATCAATGAGGCTAATGTTTCTTATTTGATAGCATGTTTTTAATTTTATATGCTTTTACATAGTTTTTATAATGAAAACTCTACAATATCTATTTTACTTCCGGCTTTCTAATTTTCAGTCTGAAGAAGGAGAATGTACACCATCGTTTTTATTGTCAACTAGGTGTTAGGTTTAATAAATCCATTTAATATTCGTGTAAAGGTATAACATTGGATAAAACTTATTATAGAAACGTTTATATACTTCAGGAAACAATTAATATTTGAAACGAATGTCGAAAACGCATTTTTTGTTTATAAAATTCAAATTTGAAATAAAAACAAAGAGTGTACAATCTTCTTCTTCAGCGTCATTTGCACAATTGTTGCACACTGAGTATTAAAAACTCAAAAACTAATAATAAAAAGGATGAAAAAAAAATTAAATAAACTATATACCGAATTGTATGCGGTTTGCAGAATAATGAACCTAGACCTTAGTTCTATAATATTATGTAGTAAACTAATTCATTTCCCCAAGAGCCTGGAGAGGACCTTTAAACATAGGTATCGGTGACCTGACTTTTTCAGACAGAAAATAAAAATTAAAACTGCAATCAATTATACCAAATATTACTAAAGTTCAATGGCAAACATCATCACTTACATAACACTAGACCCTAAGTCGTATTTTTAAGCTGCTCCAGAAACTAAGAATTTAGCAAAGTGGTTTTTATCCTAAAGGAAATATTAATAACATTTTATAATCTACCAGATTAGTTATCATATCTCAGATTCTCAGTAAATATTAATCATAAGATACATGAAATTGTATTGCTAATCATCAGTTTATTTATTTATTTAAACATAAATAATGCTCCTTTACAATGCTTTATGAAAGAACCTGTCCCAGTAACCATTACAATGTTGGGCCAACGTTGGCCTAATTCAGAATGAAACTCTGGGCCAACGCTGTCATGCCGGTCTCGGTGTATTGGGCCAGCAAAGGCCCGACGTTGGCCCAGAACAGTATAACCACGTATAAACGACTTATTGGTACTGGAAATACCTAACATTGCTGATGCCATGCATGTCTACGGCCAGTACTATTTTCATATAGGGGAGAACCGGGTTCGTATATAGCGGGTGAATCCGTACAGGGCCAAAACTCAACACCTGTTATGTTCAAACCCGTTGAAATTTGAGTGATCCTATACATTATAATAGCAATTAGTTTGAAACAAGTTTCAGTGCGTGACGGTGTAGTATGTTCCTTCGGTGAGAGATCATATATTTTCAGCACTGAAATGTTATTTTCTCGCTACTTGAGCTAAGCCATAGCAATTACAATTTATTATCTAAAAACTTTATATCGGATACTAGTAATCATTATGATATTCTCTACGTATGTAAACGTTAATATCTAGTTAAAACTCATTAATATCTGATGTACACCATTTTGAAAATAAAATTGCGGTGTGAGGTGTCATCGTACAAATATGTACGAGCACATCCTCCTCTGTACGGTTTCACCCCATTATGTGCAAATTCAGCTCTATATTTATTTCAATATATGGTTCGCGAATATACACGTAAAAGAACGAAACAGTATTCTTCCTGTGATGTTTAACAGGCATATAACGTCTGCAAAAATAAAAAATCAGTACGTAAAGCTGCTAAATTGTATAATGTTCTTCCGACGACGCTGTCAGATGCCAAAAAGAAATCCAGAAATGGTTCAGAATTTGATGAGCATATAAATTAGAAAAGAAAGTTTTAACCAGCGAAGTAGTAAAGGACGGCGTTTTTTCAGAATATGCTGAGAATTTCAAATAATTATCATCGCAACCAAGTAGAAAATGCGCCATCCACTAAGCCTGCTCCTACTTCACGAATCACCTTCCACAGAGTCTGCTCCTACTTCACCATCCACTAAGCCTGCTCCTGCTTCACCATTCACCGATCTTTCTCCTACTTCACCTTTCACCGAGTCTGCTCCTACTTCACCATCCACTGAGCCTTCTCCTACATCACCATCCATCGAACATGATCTTACTTCACCATCCCCCGAGCCTGCTCCTACTTCACCCGCCACCGAGGCTTCTCCTGCTTCACCATCCACCGAGCCTGCTCCTGCTTCACCATCCACCGAGTCTGCTCCTACTTCACCATCCACTGAGCCACAACCAGGCCCCTATAGATTGAATATTTCATTTTTAGGAACATCTTTTGAAAACAAAGGCTCTTCCTAGAAAGAGCAACAGAAGAGGCAGATAACCAAGAAGGTCAATGATAACAACTGATACCATAGAAAAAGAGTTAATGAATGATGAACAAATTTCAAGAGAAAGAAAAACTTAAATTCACCAGTGACAAACCGTAGGCTTACGGTGGAAATTGACGCTCTATAATCTAGTTCGGAAGACATTGGTGATGAAGCCTTTTGTGATTTTTTTTGTTATCTCAAAAGGGCTTTAGTTAATAGTCCATCTTTTTTAGTACTGTGTGGAGTGATAATCTGCTTGTAATAACTCACCCGCACTTCCGGGTGAGGTCGTACACATGAATATATCTCATTAAAATCAATATTAAGAGAGAATCATAAGGTTTTAAATAATTTAGTTTGTAGTTATAAGCTGATGAATACCTTTAGATTCGATTGTGAGTTAGAACGAACTTGTATCCTGAATAGTTTAGATTTTATGATCCTTGAAAAGAAAAATGTACGAACTCACCCGGTTCTCCCCTAACAGGTGTATTAATAAGATTACTCTACACAGAACACGTGAAGACAACAGTTACTTCTAACACTGTATTAACTGTCATATAAATACATTTTACAGATCGAAGTCAGGAAAAAAATAATTAATAATTATTTCAGACGGAAAAATAACTTTTCATACTAAATATATGAGTTAACTAACGTCCAAGGTCATTTTTATGAATGAAATAAATAAAGTGTTAAATTAATAATTAAAGGGATAACAGGCCTATTTATACTAAATTGCCAGAAACGGCGATATACTTAATTGGGGATATTAAATCGGCTAATTGGTGTGATTAAAGATAGGAGATATCGTTTGCACCTATTTTCTCTGTTTGTCTGGCGATAACTGCCAAATGGGTAAACTAATGTTTTCCTTCATTGGGCCAGTGCTGGTTGGAAACGGTTGGCCCAATGTCGTTTTCATTGCATTGGCCCAGTGTGTACATTGGCGGGCCAATGCCCGATTGTGCCTTTAATTACTTTGCCAACATTTACAAACGTTGGCCCGATAGTGCAATCTTATCAGGGGTAATACCATCCTAAAATCAAAATAAATTATTCACCGGAAGCATTATGCCCCGATAAGCTATTTGTTTTTAAGGCAACCTATTCAAAAAAGAAAATATTAAAATTAAGTTATTTACCCAGGTTATTTGGATCTACTGTAGATAATGTACCCCGAGATTTCCCTCATGTATATAAGGCACCCCAAGATTTCCCTCCTGTAGATAAGGCACCCCAAGATTTCCCTCCTGTAGATAAGGCACCCCAAGATTTCCCTCCTGTAGATAAGGCACCCCAAGATTTCCCTCTTGTAGATTAGACACCCAAAGATTTCCCTCCTGTAGATAAGGCACCCCAAGATTTCCCTCCTGTAGATAAGACACCCCAAGATTTCCCTCCTGTAGATAAGGCACCACAAGATTTCCCTCTTGTAGATAAGGCACCCCAATATTTCCCTCCTGTAGATAAGGCACCCAAGATTTCCCTCCTGTAGATAAGGCACCCCAAGATTTCCCTCCTGTAGATAAGACACCCCAAGATTTCCCTCCTGTAGATAAGGCACCACAAGATTTCCCTCTTGTAGATAAGGCACCCCAATATTTCCCTCCTGTAGATAAGGCACCCAAGATTTCCCTCCTGTAGATAACACACCCCAAGATTTCCCTCCTGTAGATAAGGCACCACAAGATTTCCCTCTTGTAGATAAGGCACCCCAAGATTTCCCTCCTGTAGATAAGGCACCCCAAGATTTCCCTCTTGTAGATAAGACACCCCAAGATTTCCCTCCTGTAGATAAGGCATCCCAAGATTTTCCTCCCGTAGATAAGGCACCTCAAGATTTCCCCTCTGTAGATAAAGCACCCCAAGATTTCCCTCCTATAGATAAGGCACCACAAGATTTTCCTCCTGTAGATAAGGCACCGCAAAGTAGACTGGGGTGCCTTATTAACAGGAGATCCGGTTATTTAATATACATATAAGATTTCTAGATTAATAACTAGAGTCGAATTTTCTCTACCCTTATTCCAGTTACTGCATCCTTTCTAATAGAACTTTTGTGATTTAGATCTGCTGAAAATAGGTAAAGTGTATTTGAGTGTTCCTAGCAGTACGAGTGTGTATCACAGTCCAATGCTTATTAACAGTTAAATAAAAGAAAAGTCCAGTATTTAAAGTTAATGTAAATTGTCTAAGAACATACAAGTGCATTGCACCTATTGATTTTTTTTGCAAAATGCGAATACTATCTACTAAAAATAAATTAAAGTATTATACCAGAATTCAACAATGTAAGAAATCTTTGAATGTATGAAACAATATAAAACATTAACAGAACATTTTCATGAATAATATGATGGGTACTTTCCTGTCATCTCCCCTCAATTTCTCGTCTCAACTTCTTATTTTAAATTACGATTTTTTTCCATGTATCGTGGCTACTGATTAAGTTATTTTAAAAGTTATTTTTATTCTCTCCCGCCCATTTGCTTATATGGATAATTTAAAATCACTTATTCGAGAAATTGACAGTGAAGAGAAATACATTTGTAAAAAGTCAGGTTTCAATAAATTTATATTCTTTAATATATTTGTTTCATTAAAATCGGTATCCACGATACATCGAAAAAATATTGTTTCATTGAATAGAAATTGGGGAGAGATAATAGGAAATTACCTTAAATTGTTATCAAGTGAAAGTCCGAGGAAGCTAACTTCTCTTCCAAACTCAATCTCTACTCCATCTGTCACTATGGCACAAAGTTTATAAATAGATATTAGGCTATAAAATAAACTCAAAATTTTTTTGTCTGCGTAATCATAATTATATTTTGCTGGTGCCGACTAGTAATTGAACTTAGATTAAATTAAATTCATTATGAATTATGTGAAGAAAGAAACAGTATAATCATCAGCAATCAAAGTAAATTTAAAATGTTTGGACTGCTTGAAAAGCGAGTGAAAAATATATTAAAACTAGATTACGTGCACTCGGTAGAGCGCATACCTTCGCCGCCACTTTGACCCGTTCTCTCCCAAAATATAATAAACTGGTAACAGGATAATGACCACTCGTCCCAAAAAGTTTCATGCATTATGGTTCAATACTTTTTGAGTTATTGAGTAATAAATGACCTTGATCTTTAACCGGATCACTCCCAAAATTCTACCAGATGGTTCCTGGACATTGACCAATCGTCCCACCAAATTTAAGACATTTTGGTTGAATAATTTTTGAGTTATTGAGTTATCAATGGCCTTGATCTTGATCTTTGACCTGATCGTTCCCAAAATCTAGCAAAAAATTTCATGTATATTATTATTGACCAATCGTCCCACCTAGTTTCATGCAATATGGTTCAATACTTTTTGAGTTATAAATGACCATGACCTTGACCTTTGAATGGGTCGCTCCCAAAATTCTACCAGCAGGTCACTGAACATTGACCAATCGTTTTACCAAATTTCAGGCAATTTGGTTGAACACTCTTCCAGTTATGCGAATAACAAGATGATAAAAAAATGATGGATAAAAAATAACCTTCTGCAAATTTGCGAAACCCAACACCCTCTCCTGGGGCATTCTATATATAGCTTCTAGAGTCTAGATCGTATGACAATATGTCATCTTCCATTACTGACTGAGTACGATATAATAGATGAGATCGAAGCCATTCAAGAGCACATCTAACACCATTAGGAGACAAATTAGACAACAGTACATGCAATGCTAATATTATTAAGCATTACTGAGAGTTGTACAGTTATTACTTCTAAATTCATTCTGATGTTCATAAATAATATTATTAATTTCAAAATAGTAAACTAATTAATTTTACATACATAACTTTTTCGTATAATTTTGGTTAAACGGGTATCTTTTACTTGGATAGGTATGATTAGCAATTACCTTTATTCGACTTATTTTTACCTTTTATAATTTTGTTTCCTTGATAGTTCTAATAGATAAGCATTTTTTTCCTCCTGAATTACACGTCTGTTGAATTTGATCAAATTGTAGTTCCTATTATACATTTCTCAGGCACTGAAGTTGGATCAAGTTCTTTAATTAGGAAGAAGTTAAGACATTGAATTATGTGGATAATTGAAGTCATCTATCACCAAATCTTATGTATGGATGCAGAAAAGCTACTCCGTGAAAATACAGTTACCGGGTAAGGAATGTGTCGAAAAGTAACAAGAGCTATAGGGTTGGCAGCTCTACAGCCATGGAACCTGATGATCTGGCATATGCCCATCTATACGTCCGCTATAGGTTTTACCCCTCTGTTACCAACGAACATTAAACGTTATTCCTTCTATATAGAAACGTGGCTTCGGAATCCCTATCCTGCTTGAAACCTGGTTTTCCATATATCCTTCCTTCATCAGTTCGGTGGAAGAAGGATCTAAGCCACAAAACTTGAAAATGAAGTTTTCATTGAAAATAAAATTCTGAATATTTTCATTGTACCACCAGTATTTTATACTAAGATACATAAGAGCTAGTACATTAATTGCCCGTTATATCTCCACAAACCTCCAAAGATCTATCTACAAACTTTGGAAGTTTCTCCTGAACCATTTCAAAAAATGGCATATCATATTTTCTCTCAACTCCGTCTTCATTCTTCGAGAAGCTCGTTCGAAAAAATTTGTCGCCTCTTATGTGAGTCTTTTTTTCACTGCATAACTTTCGTTTCCTCCACTCTGCAAGAAAATATTGAGGTAATATTGAGGCAACAATTTTATGTCGGAAAATTCATTTCAATTTTTGCGGTAATATTTTTGAATTTTCCATAATGATAATATCAGTGCCGCAATATTTTGCCAATATTGTTTATGAACTTGATTATTTGATTTTATATTTTGTTTATTTTAATCTGTCAATACATTTCGATTAGTATGCTTAAGATGATTAAGCTCGATACATTAATTCAGTTACTTTGCATATATATTTATATTCTGAAATATAAAATTATTATTGCAGCAATATTTATTGCCTCATTAACGATATAAATCTAATGGAATATAAATCACCTGTCACATTTATTGAACATTAATTCAAATGAATAACATAATGTCACTAATATTAATGCTTAGTGAGCTGTTTCTCTGAAGGTTTATTATACACTTGTATAACAGTCTATAAGCCTTGGATGTTAATATATACAGGTAAAGCTCGTACAGCAGATGATCTTTAAGCGGACACCCCCCATAAAGGGGTAGCCGGTAAATTGCTTGAAAACAATTGCTCGAAAGACAATTGCTCGAAAACAATTGCTCGAAAAACAATTGCTCGAAAAACAATTGCTCGAACGAACAATTGATCGAATGAACAATTGCTCGAATTATCAAATTGCTCGAATGAACAAAATTGCTCGAATTATAAAATTGCACAGTTTTCGATTTTATAAAAGTCAGTTATTCATGAAGTGGAGCTGCACCTAACAATCCTTGTTTCTTTTTAGTAATTGATCATTAATCATTCGATAAATGAATTTAATTATTACTCATTCTTCATAATTTTTTTCTTTCTCTAGAAACTGTTTGTGTCTTCTCGTATGTAACATGTGAATTGGAATCATGTGGTGAATCAGAACTATTCATGTTTTTTTACCATAAAACCTGAAATTTTTTGTAGATTAATTAAAACTCTGCCATAACTTTGAGTTATTTCACAAAATAAGGTGCCACATACATATGGGCTAGTAATAAATTAATCTACAAAATTTTTCAGGTTTTACGATAAAAAACATGAATAGTACTGATCCACATGATACGAGATGACACAAACGGTCTAAAAAAAATTAAGCAGAATGAGTAATAATTAAAATCATTTATCGAATGATTAATGATCAATTACTAAAAAGAAACAAGGATTGTTAGGTGCAGCTCCACTTCATGAATAACTGACTTTTATAAAATCGAAAACTGTGCAATTTTATAATTCGAGCAATTTTGTTCATTCGAGCAATTTGATAATTCGAGCAATTGTTCTTTCGATCAATTGTTCGTTCGAGCAATTGTTTTTCGAGCAATTGTCTTTCGAGCAATTGTTCTTTCGAGCAATTGTTCATTCGAGCAATTGTTTTTCGAGCAATTGTTTTCGAGCAATTGTCTTTCAAGCAATTGTTTTCGAGCAATTTACCTAGAACCCCATAAAGGGGGTGTCCGCTACAACGACTTCTTTAAATTATATGGTTTAACAATTATTTTATTCGCCTACCAAATCTCTAGTCAAACATTGTAAATTGTAATGCCTCTGAATATTATAATATACAGAGGCAATATGATAATATTCAGAGGCAATATAGTTATATACAGAGGCAATATAGTTTTATTCAGAGGCAATATAGTTTTATTCAGAGGCAATATAGTTTTATTCAGAGGCAATATAGTTTTATTCAGAGGCAATATAGTTTTATTCAGAGGCAATATAATTTTATTCAGAGGCAATATATTTAAAGTCAGAGGTATTAAAATTTACAATCAACACTTGATGTATTGTTTTTCAGATTTTCAGTACATGGATTTTGTTATATTTCAATATATACTTTATTATACAAAAAAAATCAAGAAATGTAATAATTCATTATTATATTGTGTTCAGTTGAAAATAATAAAATAAAGTTTTTTTTTAAAGTGATAGTAAAATAAAATCAATAACTGACACTTGTCAAAACAAACTTCCGACCAAAAGAATACATACTTACCTTTAATTCAAAGGCAGAAATAATTCATAAAATCTAGAGTCCAAAGAAACTGGAGAGATGCAGGCCTTATCTGTAACCTCAGTGTAGATCCACCTTAGCAAAGCAGTAGCTAGGGGTAAATTTGTGCTTCAGCTCCACCACCGATTTTCGATATTTTAACCCAATATATAGGTAAAAGGTGTAATTTTTTGACGTTTTACACGTATACCATTTGTTGTGGAAATTCTTGGTTCTCGATATATAGCACAATTAATTTTCCGGTAGGCTGATTTTAGTAGGGGGTCTGAGAAGGTGCATTTATTGCAGTTTATATCTGATATAGCATCAAAAATATGTATATTGAGGGGCATGCTGCCCCTATCCCCCAGGTCATAAAACAATCATGAAGTGTGCAGTACACTAAAATAACGGGTACAAAAACCTACGATAACGTTTTCACATCACAAAACTATTTCATCATAAAACACTAAATGGTGAAAATTCCAAGAGAAAGGGCTAGTAGCTAAAGGTTATGCTTAATTTTATTTTTGTACTGGAAACTTAATTGCGTTATATCTCGTAAACGAAGAGTTTCCACAAAAAAATGGTATTCGTGATAAACGTCTTAAAATGGCTCCTTTTATCTATTTAGAGTGTCAAAATATTGAAAACTAGAAGCGGACCTAGAGCGCAAAAATACATAGTTAGGTCCTACTTTTACTATTTTTCAAATTGAATGGACTTCATATTTCACAAAATAAACGAACCAAATTAAATTTCAAGGTTGATAGCGTATTTGGGAGGGGTAACTACTATCTGCTCAGTGTTATGCATCTATGGACCATGATTTTGAACCAGAATTGGAGAAAATATCGGGATAACATTGGAACATGCCTGGGAGAACAATATTGGTTCAACTGTGATGTCCCATTGTTGGGACAACATTTCTCCCAAGTACACAAGCAAGTCCCTAAGACACAACCTGGTCCCAATCATGTCCCAAGAAAGTTATGCTGCCTGGGATCCTCCTCTGTACGGTTTCACCCCATTATGTGCAAATTCACCTCTATATTTATTTCAATATATGGTTCGAGTATATACACGTAAAAGAACGAAACAGTATTTTTCCTGTAATGTTTAACAGGCATATAACGTCAGCAAAAATGGAAAATTAGTACGTAAAGCTGCTAAATTGTATAATGTTCTTCCGACGACGCTGTCAGATGCCACAAAGTGACCCAGAAATTGTTGAAAATTTGATGAGCATATAAATTAGAAAAGAAAGTTTTAACCAGCGACGTAGTAAAGGATGGCGCTTTTCCAAAATATGCTGAGAATTTCAAATCATTATCATCGCAACTAAGTAGAAAATGTGACATCCACCGAGCCTGCTCCTACTTCACGAATCACCTTCCACCGAGACTGCTCCTACTTCACCATCCACTAAGCCTGCTCCTGCTTCACCATCCACCAATCCTTCTCCTATTTCACTATCCACCGACCCTGCTCCAACTCACCATCCAACGAGCTCGTTCCTGCTTCACCATCCACCGTGCCTTCTCCTACTTCACCATCCATCGAACCTGATCTTACTTCACCATCCCCCGAGCCTGCTCCTACTTCACCCGCCACCGAGGCTTCTCCTGCTTCACCATCCACCGAGCCTGCTCCTGCTTCACCACCCACCGAGCCTTCTCCTACTTCTACCGGCACAGAGGCTTCTCCTTTTTCGTCATCCACCGAATCTTCTCTTACTTCACTTGCCACCGAGGCTTCTCCTACTTCATCATTCACCGAGCCTCCTCCTACTTCACCATCCACCGCCCCTATAAATTGAATATTTTATTTTTAGGAACATCTTTTGAAAACAAAGGCTCTTCCTAGAAAGAGCAACAGCAGAGGCAGATAACCAAGAAGGTTAATGATGACAACTGATACCATAGAAAAAGAGTTACTGAATGATAAACAAATTTCAAGAGAAAGAAAAACTCAAATTCACCAGTGACAAAGCGTAGGCTAACGATGGAAATTGACGCTCTATAATCTAGTTCGGAAGACATCAGTGATGAAGCCTTTTGTGATTTTTTTGTTATCTCAAAAAGGCTTTAGTCAATAGTCCCTCTTTTTTAGTACTGTGCGGAATGATACTCTGCTCGTACGAACTCACCCGCACTTCCGGGTGAGGTCGTACACACGAATATATCTCATTAAAATCAATATTACCAGAGAATCATAAGGTTTTAAATAATTTAGTTTGTAGTTATAAGCTGATGAATACCTATAGATTCGATTGTGAGTTAGAACGAACTTGTATCCCGAATAGTTTAGATTTTATGAGCCTTGAAAGGAAAAATGTACGAACTCACCCGGTTCTCCCCTAACATGTGTATTAATTAGATTACTCTATACAGAACACGTAAAGACAACAGTTACTTCTAACAATGTATTAACTGTCCTATAAATACATTTTACAGATCGAAGTCATGAAAAAAATAATTAATAATTATTTCAGACGGAAAAATAACTTTTCATACTGAATATATGAGTTAACTAGCGTCCAAGGTCATTTTTATGAACGAAATAAATAAAGTGTTAAACTAACAATTAAAGGGATAACCGGCCTATTTATACTAAATTGCCAGAAACGGCGATATACTTAATTGGGGATATTAAATCGGCTAATTGGTGTGATTAAAGATAGGAGATATCGTTTGCACCAATTTTATCTGATTGTCTGGCGATAACTGCCAAATGGGTTAACTAATGTTTTCCTTCATTGGGCCAGTGCTGTTTGGAAACGGTTGGCCCAATGTCGTTTTCATTGCATTGGCCCAGTGTGTAATAACATTGGCGGGCCAATGCCCGATTGTGCCTTTACTTTGCCAACATTTACCGACGTTGGCACGATAGTGCAATCTTATCAGGGGTAATACCATCCTAAAATCAAAATAAATTATTCACCGAAAGCATTATGCCCCGATAAGCTATTTGTTTTTAAGGCAATCTATTCAAAAAAGAAAATATTAAAATGAAGTTATTTACCCAGGTTATTTGGATCTACTGTAGATAATGTACCCCGAGATTTCCCTCCTGTAGATAAGGCACCCCGAAATTTTCCTCCTGTAGATAAGGCGCCCCAAGATTTCCCTCCTGTATATAAGACACCCCAAGATTTCCCTCCTGTAGATAAGGGACCCCAACATTTCCCTCCTGTAGATAAGACACCCCAAGATTTCCCTCCTGTAGATAAGGCATCCTAAGATTTCCCTCCTGTAGATAAGACACCCCAAGATTTCCCTCCTGTAGAAAAGACACCCCAAGATTTTCCTTCTGTAGATAAGTCACCCCAAGAATTCCCTCCTGTAGATAAGGCACCCCAAGATTTCCCTCCTGTAGATAAGGCACCCCAAGAATTCCCTCCTGTAGATAAGGCACCCCAAGATTTCCCTCCTGTAGATAAGACACCCCAAGATTTTCCTTCTGTAGATAAGGCACCCCAAGAATTCCCTCCTGTAGATAAGGCACCCCAAGATTTCCCTCCTGTAGATAAGGCACCCCAAGAATTCCCTCTTGTAGATAGGGCACCCCAAGATTTCCCTCCTGTAGATAAGCACCCCAAAATTTCCCTCCTGTAGATAGGGCACCACAAGATTTCCCTCCTGTAGATAAGGCACTTCAAGATTACCCTCCTGTAGATAAGGCACCCCATGATTTCCCTCCTGTAGATAAGGCACCCCAAGATTTCCCTCTTGTAGATAAGGCACTTCAAGATTACCCTCCTGTAGATAAGGCACCCCATGATTTCCCTCCTGTAGATAAGGCACCCCAAGATTTCCCTCCTGTAGATAAGGCACTTCAAGATTACCCTCCTGTAGATAAGGCACCCCATGATTTCCCTCCTGTAGATAAGGCACCCCAAGATTTCCCTCCTGTAGATAAGGCACCACAAGATTTCCCTCCTGTAGATAAGGCACCCCAAGATTTCCCCCTTGTAGATAAGGCACCACAAGATTTCCCTCCTGTAGATAAGGCACCCCAAGATTTCCCTCCTGTAGATAAGACACTTCAAGATTTCCCTCCTGTAGATAAGGCAACCCAAGATTTCCCTCCTGTAGATAAAACACACCCCAAGATTTCCCTCCTGTAGATAAGGCACCCCAAGATTTCCCTCCTGTAGATAAGACACTGCAAGATTTCCCTCCTGTAGATAAGACATCCCAAGATTTCCCTCCTGTAGATAAGGCATCCCAAGATTTCCCTCCTGTAGATAAGGCACCCCAAGATTTCCCTCCTGTAGATAAAGCACCCCAAGATTTCCCTCCTGTAGATTAGGCACCCCAAGATTTCCCTCCTGTAGATAAGGCACCCCAAGATTTCCCTCCTGTAGATAAGGCACCCTAAGATTTCCCTCCTGTAGATAAGGCACCCCAAGATTTCCCTCCTGTAGATAAGGCACCCTAAGATTTCCCTCCTGAAGATAAGGCATCCCAAGATTTCCCTCCTGTAGATAAGACACCCCAAGATTTCCCTCCTGTAGATAAGGCACCACAAGATTTCCCTCCTGTAGATAAGGCACCCCAAGAATTCCCTCCTGTAGATAAGGCACCCCAAGATTTCCCTCCTGTAGATAAGGCACCCCAAGATTTTCCTCCTGTAGATAAGGCACCCCAAGATTTCCCTCCTGTAGATAAGACACCCCAAGATTTCCCTCCTGTAGATAAGATACCCCAAGATTTCCCTCCTGTAGATAAAGCACCCCAAGTATTCCCTCCTGTAGATAAGACACCCCAAGATTTCCCTCCTGTAGATAAGGCACCCTAAGATTTCCCTCCTGTAGATAAGGCACCCCAAGATTTCCCTCCTGTAGATAAGGCACCCTAAGATTTCCCTCCTGAAGATAAGGCATCCCAAGATTTCCCTCCTGTAGATAAGACACCCCAAGATTTCCCTCCTGTAGATAAGGCACCACAAGATTTCCCTCCTGTAGATAAGGCACCCCAAGAATTCCCTCCTGTAGATAAGGCACCCCAAGATTTCCCTCCTGTAGATAAGGCACCCCAAGATTTTCCTCCTGTAGATAAGGCACCCCAAGATTTCCCTCCTGTAGATAAGACACCCCAAGATTTCCCTCCTGTAGATAAGATACCCCAAGATTTCCCTCCTGTAGATAAAGCACCCCAAGTATTCCCTCCTGTAGATAAGACACCCCAAGATTTCCCTCCTGTAGATAAGGCACCACAAGATTTCCCTCCTGTAGATAAGGCACCCCAAGAATTCCCTCCTGTAGATAAGGCACCCCAAGATTTCCCTCCTGTAGATAAGGCACCCTAAGATTTCCCTCCTGAAGATAAGGCATCCCAAGATTTCCCTCCTGTAGATAAGACACCCCAAGATTTCACTCCTGTAGATAAGGCACCACAAGATTTCCCTCCTGTAGATAAGGCACCCCAAGAATTCCCTCCTCTAGATAAGGCACCCCAAGATTTCCCTCCTGTAAATAAGGCACCCCAAGATTTTCCTCCTGTAGATAAGGCACCCCAAGATTTCCCTCCTGTAGATAAGACACCCCAAGATTTCCCTCCTGTAGATAAGATACCCCAAGATTTCCCTCCTGTAGATAAAGCACCCCAAGTATTCCCTCCTGTAGATAAGACACCCCAAGATTTCCCTCCTGTAGATAAGGCACCACAAGATTTCCCTCCTGTAGATAAGGCACCACAAGATTTCCCTCCTGTAGATAAGGCACCCCAAGAATTCCCTCCTGTAGATAAGGCACCCCAAGATTTCCCTCCTGTAGATAAGGCACCCTAAGATTTCTCTCCTGAAGATAAGGCATCACAAGATTTCCCTCCTGTAGATAAGGCACCCCAAGATTTCCGTCCTGTAGATAAGGCACCCCAAGATTTTCCTCCTGTAGATGAGGCATCCCAAGATTTTCCTCCTGTAGATAAGGCATCCCAAGATTTCCCTCCTGTAGATAAGGCACCCCAAGATTTCCCCTCTGTAGATAAAGCACCCCAAGATTTCCCTCCTATAGATAAGGCACCACAAGATTTTCCTCCTGTAGATAAGGCACCGCAAAGTGGACTGGGGTGCCTTATTTACAGGAGATCCGGTTATTTAAAATAAATATAAGATTTCTAGATTAATAACTAGAGTCGAATTTTCTCTACCCTTATTCCAGTTACTGCATCCTTTCTAATAGAACTTTTGTGATTTAGATTTGCTGAAAATAGGTAAAATGTATTTGATGTGTTCCTAGCAGTACGAGTGTGTATCACAGTCCAATGCTTATTAACAGTTAAATAAAAGAAAAGTCCAGTTTTAAATTGTCTAAGAACATACAAGTGCATTGTACCTATTGCTTTTTTTGCAAAATGCGAATACTATCTACTAAGAATAAAATAAAGTATTATACCAGAATTCAACAATGTAAGAAATATTTGAATGTATGAAAGAATATAAAACATTAACAGAACATTTTCAGGAATAATATGATGGGTACTTTCCTGTCATCTCCCCTCAATTTCTCGTCTCAACTTCTTATTTTAAATTACGATTTTTTTCTATGTATCGTGGCTACTGATTAAGTTATTTTAAAAGTTATTTTTATTCTCTCCCGCCCATTTGCTTATATGGATAATTTAAAATCACTTATTCGAGAAATTGACAGTGAAGAGAAATACAATTGTAAAAAGTCAGGTTTCAATAAATTCATATTCTTTAATATATTTATTTCATTAAAATCGGTATCCACGATACATCGAAAAAATATTGTTTCATTGAATAGAAATTGCGGGGAGATAAAAGGAAAGTACCTTAAATTGTTATCAAGTGAAAGTCCGAGGAAGCTAACTTCTCTTCCAAACTCAATCTCTACTCCGTCTGTCACTATGGCACAAAGTTTATAAATAGATATTAGGCTATAAAATAAACTCAATTTTTTTTTGTCTGCGTAATCATAATTATATTTTGCTGGTGCTGTCGCGGGATGGGAGAGAATCCCGAACAATCTCAAACATTATTTTCCCAGGCGCTCTCCTCACACCAAAGGAGTGCGCATAAGACAGAAATCTGATGGTTGGCAGCAAAAAAAACGCAATGGAGAAATATTTATAATGAGCCAAATGAAACAATTATATATGGTTATGAAAAAAAGGGGGAATGGAATGGGTTAAGAATATGGGAAAAAATAGTCTGTCAATCAGTCAGTCCCTACAATAGCAGGTAATAAAATTGAAGAACAATCTAGCTACTAGATAGACTAGCACAAATAACAGAGATAGTAAATCCTAGAGAAAATACAAATAGGTACGTATGGGTTATCAAAATATAGAACAAATGGGGGTATACCGGTAATATAATAAGCTGTGGATAGCCATTATATCAGGTTAAAGATGGGTAAAGTATCATACTATAAAAATGACAAGCTCGTAAATAATGAAAAAACGTCGCTCCATGGTAGTCGCTCCGAGGTAGTCGCTCCAAGGTAGTCGCTCCAAGGTAGTCGCTCCAAAGATTGGAAGGTCTATGAAAATAAAAAAAGAACCGTAAATAACCAACATAAAATATTCTAGGAGGCTAAAATTCTCTGAATTAGTGTAGAAAAGAAAGGACATTGCGATGAAAGATCAGTACAAATTTACATTTTTTTAGCAGAAGACCAACTGCATAAATTGGTTCATTGTCGATCGGGGACTAGAACAGATCACAGATTGCAAAGGGTACACACTACAAACTATCAGTATCACATAATAATATTCTGCGTTTAGAAAATAACCAGCAGGAAAAAGTACTTGTAGCAAGAATTAACATCCCTCTGCAGAGATTAGACCCACATTAAATACACAATATGCACATTGCACACTCATGAAAATTTAAAACAGTCATTTAAATTTAACGCAACAAGTAAAGAATTCAATTAAATAAAGAATTCTCGGCATGAAAGAATATATTCTGTAAACCGGCGTTCAACTAGTGACAAATTGTATCACCTACTGAGGGAGGTGGGTTATATCACTGAAAAATAAATAAAGTTAGTTTTCATCGGAATTTGGAAAGTTATTAGACATTAAAATATCTCCGCTTCAGTGCCGACTAGTAATTAAACTTAGATTAAATTGAATTCATTATGAATTATGTGCAGAAAGAAATAGTATAATCATCAGCAATCAAAGTAAATTTTAAATGTTTGGACAGCTTGAAAAGTGAGTGAAAAATATATTAAAACTAGATTACGTGCACTCGGTAGAGCGCATACCTTCGCCGCCGCTTTGACCCGTTCTCTACCAAAATATAATAAACTAGTAACAGGATAATGACCACTCGTCCCAAAAAGTTTCATGCATTATGGTTCAATACTTTTTGAGTTATTGAGTAATAAATGACCTTGATCTTTAACCGGATCACTCCCAAAATTCTACCAGATGGTTCCTGGACATTGATCAATCGTCCCACCAAATTTAAGACATTTTGGTTGAATAATTTTTGAGTTATTGAGTTATCAATGGCCTTGATCTTGATCTTTGACCTGATCGTTCCCAAAATCTAGCAAAAAATTTCATGTATATTATTATTGACCAATCGTCCCACCTAGTTTCATGCAATATGGTTCAATACTTTTTGAGTTATAAATGACCATGACCTTGACCTTTGAATGGGTCGCTCCCAAAATTCTACCAGCAGGTCACTGAACATTGACCAATCGTTTCACCAAATTTCAGGCAATTTGGTTGAACACTCTTCCAGTTATGCGAATAACAAGATGATAAAAAAATGATGGATAAAAAATAACCTTCTGCAAATTTGCGAAACCCAACACCCTCTCCTGGGGCATTCTATATATAGCTTCTAGAGTCTAGATCGTATGACAATATGTCATCTTCCATTACTGACTGAGTACGATATAATAGATGAGATCGAATCCATTCAAGACAACAGTACATGCAATGCTTATATTATTAAGCATTACTAAGAGTTGTACAGTTATTACTTCTAAACCCATTCTGATGTTCATAAATAAGATTATTAATTTCAAAATAGTAAACTAATTGATTTTACGTACATAACTTTTTCGTATAATTTTGGTTAAACGTGTATGTTTTACTTTGATAGGTATGATTAGCAATTCCTTTATTCGACTTATTTTTACCTTTTATTTGTTTCCTTGATAGTTCTAATAGATAAGCAGTTTTTCCTCCTGAATTACACGTCTGTTGAATTTGATCAAATTGTAGTTCCTATTATACATTTCTCAGGCACTGAAATTGGATCAAGTTCTTTAATTAGGAAGCAGTTAAGACATTGAATTATGTGGATAAATGAAGTCATCTATCACCAAATCTTATGTATGGATGCAGAAAAGCTACTCCGTGAAAATACAGTTACTGGGTAAGGAATGTGTCGAAAAGTAACAAGAGCTATAGGGTTGGCAGCTCTACAGCCATGGAACCTGATGATCTGGCATATGCCCATCTATACGTCCGCTATAGGTTTTACCCCTCTGTTACCAACGAACATTAAACGTTATTCCTTCTATATAGAAACGTGGCTTCGGAATCCCTATCCTGCTTGAAACCTGGTTTTCCATATATCCTTCCTTCATCCGTTCGGTGGAAGAAGGATCTAAGCCACAAAACTTGAAAATGAAGTTTTCATTGAAAATAAAATTCTGAATATTTTCATTGTACCACCAGTATTTTATACTAAGATACATAAGAGCTAGTACATTAATCGCCCGTTATATCTCCACAAACCTCCAAAGATCTATCTACAAACTTTGGAAGTTTCTCCTGAACCATTTCAAAAAATGGCATATCATATTTTCTCTCAACTCCGTCTTCATTCTTCGAGAAGCTCGTTCGAAAAAATTTGTCGCCTCTTATGTGAGTCTTTTTTTCACTGCATAACTTTCGTTTCCTCCACTCTGCAAGAAAATATTGAGGTAATATTGAGGCAACAATTTTATGTCGGAAAATTCATTTCAATTTTTGCGGTAATATTTTTGAATTTTCCATAATGATAATATCAGTGCCGCAATATTTTGCCAATATTGTTTATGAACTTGATTATTTGATTATATATTTTGTTTATTTTAATCTGTCAATACATTTCGATTAATATGCTTAAGATGATTAAGCTCGATACATTAATTCAGTTACTTTGCATATATATTTATATTCTGAAATATAAAATTATTATTGCAGCAATATTTATTGCCTCATTAACGATATAAATCTAATGGAATATAAATCACCTGTCACATTTAATGAACATTAATTCAAATGAATAACATAATGTCACTAATATTAATGCTTGGTGAGCTGTTTCTCTGAAGGTTTATTATACACTTGTATAACAGTCTATAAGCCTTGGATGTTAATATATACAGGTAAAGCTCGTACAGCGGATGATCTTTAAGCGGACACCCCCCATAAAGTGGGTGTCCGCTACAACGACTTCTTTAAATTATATGGTTTAACAATTATTTTATTCGCCTTCCAAATCTCTAGTCAAACATTGTAAATTGTAATGCCTCTGAATATAATTATATACAGAGGCAATATAATTATATACAGAGGCAATATAATTATATACAGAGGCAATATAATTATATACATAGGCAATATAATAATATACAGAGGCAATATAATAATATACAGAGGCAATATGATAATATACAGAGGCAATATAAGGCAATATAAGTTTTATTGAATAACTGTCGTCTTGAGTATGTTAATACTACTAAGTTCTTAGGGGTGGTTTTTGATGATAAACTTAAATTTAATGAACATATCTCTATGATTTGCGATAAGTTATCAAAAATAGTAGGGATTATTCGTAAACTTAGTGAGTACCTCCCTCAAAGACCTTTAATTAACATCTATTATAGCCTTTTCTATCCACATTTAATCTATTGTAATCTGGTATGGGGTGGCACATATGACGCTCACTTGCATGTTCTTGAGATGCTTCAGAAGAAAGTTATTCGGATTATCACGGGTAGCGAATATCTTGCTCATACGAATAAACTGTTCTACGACACAGGTATTCTAAAGATTAGTGATGTTCATAAGTATTTGTTATTGTTGTACATTTATAAAAATAAAGATCTATTTGAATTATCGAATAATGTTCATTTCACTAGACATGCTGAGGACCCTGTGATAATGTTCCGTAGACTTACTATGACCCAACAAAGTGTAAAATTTTCTGCCGCTAAACTGTGGTATAATTTGCCAGAAGATCTGAAGGGTAAACAGTCACAAAAAAAATTTAAGTGCAAGTTAAAGATGTACTACATCAATCAATACAAGTAATAGTGGATAATCTGTTTGGTTGTCTTTCATTTTGTCCAATTATTATTTTTTTTTTTGCTATGTGTTTTAGATATTGTGGGTATAATTATTTTGTATATTTTGCTGATGTATTTGTTGATTTCATACTGAAATTTCATATTAAATATATGCTAAATTGTTTGTATTGATGTGAAGATTTGTAATTGGGCTAGGTTTAGAAGCGTAATTTGTACGTTCTTTATAATAATGTCTTTTTTTTAATTTTCTTTTTGTGTAAGAATATAGTTTTTTAAGAGTGAAATAATTGTATTTTGTTTTTGTGTGTGATAAGTATTTTTTCTTAATGTTCTTTATGCCCGAAAAAATCCAGTTCTCTACTGGAGTTTATAAATGGGCTTGAAAACTTTTTTTGATATTACTTTTTTCTCATATTTTAGTATTTTCATAAGAATGTATATGTGTTTTTGAAGTTCAATTTTTTTTTTTTACTCTGTATCGTTTTCGTTTTCAATAAAGTATTATTATTAGTATTATTATTATATACAGAGGCAATATGATAATATACAGAGGCAATATAATTATATACAGAGGCAATATAATTATATACAAAGGCAATATAATAATATACAGAGGCAATATAATAATATACAGAGGCAATATGATAATATACAGAGGCAATATGATAATATACAGAGGCAATATGATAATATACAGAGGCAATATAATAATATACAGAGGCAATATAGTTATATACAAGGCAATATAATAATATACAGAGGCAATATAATTATATACAGAGGCAATATTATAATATACAGAGGCAATATAATAATATACAGAGGCAATATAATAATATACAGAGGCAATATAATAATATACAGAAGCAATATAATAATATACAGAGGCAATATAATAATATACAGAGGCAATATGATAATATACAGAGGCAATATAATAATATACAGAGGCAATATAATAATATTCAGAGGCAATATGATAATATACAGAGGCAATATAATAATATACAGAGGCAATATAATAATATACAGAGGCAATATGATAATATACAGAGGCAATATAATAATATACAGAGGCAATATAATAATATTCAGAGGCAATATGATAATATACAGAGGCAATATAATAATATACAGAGGCAATATAATTATATACAGAGGCAATATAATAATATACAGAGGCAATATAAGTATATACAGAGGCAATATAATTTTATTCAGAGGCAATATAATAATATACAGAGGCAATATGATAATACACAGAGGCAATATAATAATATTCAGAGGCAATATGATAATATACAGAGGCAATATAATAATATACAGAGGCAATATGATAATACACAGAGGCAATATAATAATATTCAGAGGCAATATGATAATATACAGAGGCAATATAATAATATACAGAGGCAATATGATAATACACAGAGGCAATATAATAATATTCAGAGGCAATATAATAATATACAGAGGCAATATGATAATATACAGAGGCAATATAATAATATACAGAGGCAATATAATAATATTCAGAGGCAATATGATAATATACAGAGGCAATATAATAATATGCAGAGGCAATATAATAATATTCAGAGGCAATATGATAATATACAGAGGCAATATGATAATATACAGAGGCAATATAATAATATACAGAGGCAATATAATAATATTCAGAGGCAATATGATAATATACAGAGGCAATATAATAATATACAGAGGCAATATGATAATATACAGAGGCAATATGATAATATACAGAGGCAATATGATAATATACAGAGGCAATATAATAATATACAGAGGCAATATAATAATATACAGAGGCAATATGATAATATACAGAGGCAATATAATAATATACAGAGGCAATATAATAATATTCAGAGGCAATATGATAATATACAGAGGCAATATAATAATATACAGAGGCAATATAATTATATACAGAGGCAATATAATAATATACAGAGGCAATATAAGTATATACAGAGGCAATATAATTTTATTCAGAGGCAATATAATAATATACAGAGGCAATATGATAATACACAGAGGCAATATAATAATATTCAGAGGCAATATGATAATATACAGAGGCAATATAATAATATACAGAGGCAATATGATAATACACAGAGGCAATATAATAATATTCAGAGGCAATATGATAATATACAGAGGCAATATAATAATATACAGAGGCAATATGATAATACACAGAGGCAATATAATAATATTCAGAGGCAATATAATAATATACAGAGGCAATATGATAATATACAGAGGCAATATAATAATATACAGAGGCAATATAATAATATTCAGAGGCAATATGATAATATACAGAGGCAATATGATAATATGCAGAGGCAATATAATAATATTCAGAGGCAATATGATAATATACAGAGGCAATATGATAATATACAGAGGCAATATAATAATATACAGAGGCAATATGATAATATACAGAGGCAATATGATAATATACAGAGGCAATATGATAATATACAGAGGCAATATAATAATATACAGAGGCAATATGATAATATACAGAGGCAATATGATAATATACAGAGGCAATATAATAATATGCAGAGGCAATATAATAATATTCAGAGGCAATATGATAATATACAGAGGCAATATAATAATATTCAGAGGCAATATAATAATATACAGAGGCAATATGATAATATACAGAGGCAATATAATAATATACAGAGGCAATATAATAATATTCAGAGGCAATATGATAATATACAGAGGCAATATGATAATATGCAGAGGCAATATAATAATATTCAGAGGCAATATGATAATATACAGAGGCAATATGATAATATACAGAGGCAATATAATAATATGCAGAGGCAATATAATAATATTCAGAGGCAATATGATAATATACAGAGGCAATATGATAATATACAGAGGCAATATAATAATATACAGAGGCAATATGATAATATACAGAGGCAATATGATAATATACAGAGGCAATATAATAATATGCAGAGGCAATATAATAATATTCAGAGGCAATATGATAATATACAGAGGCAATATAATAATATGCAGAGGCAATATAATAATATTCAGAGGCAATATGATAATATACAGAGGCAATATGATAATATACAAAGGCAATATAATAATATTCAGAGGCAATATGATAATATACAGAGGCAATATGATAATATACAGAGGCAATATAATAATATACAGAGGCAATATGATAATATACAGAGGCAATATGATAATATACAGAGGCAATATGATAATATACAGAGGCAATATATTTAAAGTTATAGGTATTAAAATTTAAAATCAACACTTGATGTATTGTTTTTCAGATTTTCAGTACATGGATTTTGTTACCCTTTTCCAACACATTTTCTTTGATTAGAAAAGTTCTATAGAAATTAAAGATAGGTGTAACTATTCTATATCATATTTTAATATATACTTTATTATACAGAAAAAATCAAAAAATAAAGTTTTTTTTTAAAGTGATAGTAAAATAAAATCAAACATTCGACCAATTGGTTTTAAATCGATTCATAATATTTAGTTACGTACTATTAGAATGTTAGTTTAATTTTAAAATGCTCATATAAAAAGTACATAATAGAATTAGCGACACCTAACGGAAGTACTTGCACTCATTAATATGTACGTGAGTATGTTTGTTGTTTTCATATTCATTTAGTTATGCAGTAATCAAACTTTATTTGCGTCAAAATGGTGAAAAGATTATGACAAGAAGGCATAGTTTCAAAAATGAAGCCATATCTTCACTTGCTACCTCTTAATACATATACCTAATAGAAAAAAAATGGTGTGATCAGCTGTATTTTGTAAACAAATGACACTGATTGTGGCGCCATCTACGTCGTTAGCACTTGGTGACAAATCAATTATATATAAAATGATATATTTCCTTTATTAGATTTTATTGAACAATTCAATTCTACACAAATGCTTTATTCTTACTAGGCAATCGATCATTTGGCATTAAAATTGTTAAAATAAAATAGGGCTGTACTGGCCCTTTAAATGTATTTACACTTAAACGTAGCAAATGTTCAACGTTACTTAGTTAAAATTCATAACTTACCCGTTTTATTTACCCTATATTACTGTAACTGAACTTTTTCAGACTATGTACACTAAAGTGTACACATTGAATCCATGTGTCTTGATTTTAGTTAAGTAGATTTATTTAAACTCTTCAAAGAATTTCATTGCACCAAAACACAATATTAGCATCCAAATATGATTTAAAGGGCTTGCTGATATCCCTTATCATGTTTGTGTCATGTCTATATCCCTTATCACTGAGCCTTTAATCAAAAGCAAAGAGAAGTTTAATTAACGATTATTGATTATGCTATGTATATTAGTATGCAAGTGAGTGATGTTAAAAATATTATTCATTGTTATCATATTCTATTGTACTTTAAGCGACAGTTGTACCTACCTTATTATTTCGTACATTTGTATAAGTAAGTTACATAAATATTATAAGATTTTCATTTAATAATAATCTGAGATTGTTTTCTTCCATTGGAGTTTCTTTGAAATGCTGTTATAGAAAACTTGCACAAAGTTTTAAACCGCAACTGAAGTAAAATCTCAGTCCGTCATAGTGTCCATTGATCGGCATGGTGGACACCTTTTCCGGTACATGTATTGTCCTTTGTACGAGCTTTACCTACTTGATTTACTCTAAGTTAAGGATTTAGCCAAAGATATAATGACTAGAGGAAATCCTTTTGGCTCTGAGTATGAACTCACTCTAATTTTATCGATAATCGAAATTTTGTTTATAAAATGGTTAATGAAACCAATTTTGTTGATTGGAATCGGATTTATTTTAATACACTGATATAGTGATACGCCTTGATCATCCATAAACACTTAGTTTGACAACATTTAGTATCCGTAAGTGCTTCAACGGTTGTTTCGCCATTACCATCACTTTCTCCAATTCTCCGTCATTTTCTCTACAGTCACCGTCATTTTTCAAATAATCCACATCACTTTCTCCTCATTCCCCATAACTTTCTCTCCAGTTCCCCATCACTTTTTTCCAATTCCCCATGGCAAACCTTTGTACACAATCCGGACACTAGGTCGCGTTTACTTGCTATACGACACGGTACATCTATTAAAAAAAATTACAACAATTTGATGAACAAAAAGACTCTTCATGTACCACCATTCTCCGGCAGCCAGCCGAATGACTATGCAAATTTCCAGAATTTGGTCACTCTCTGCAATATAGAAGTTGGTCATTCAGCTAAGACGGCGTACCGCTAAACCAAGAAGGTGCTCTTCCACACTAATATCGAGTGTACAAACACACAATTGGCAAATTCTTCTCTACATGAGTCCACCATAGCTGGCTTAGAGTACTTTGCGGACAACGGTTACCTTAACTTCAAGCAAACTGCCAAGTTTATCCTTTACATCCGAAGTTGGTTTGACTTAGTCAATATAATATCCACTTATATACCTTCATAGCAAGCTAAATGACAATAACCGGAGACCTGTGACTAATGAAGACAAGGAGAGTCTCGACTATTTCTTGAAGTTTGGTCAGTTGCATGAGTTCCAAGAAAGAGAAAATGAGATGTCAAATGACACAATGTTGGCAGATTCCCACACATCTTGTGGCCTGGTTGGCCTATCTGAGTACATACTCGAGAAACATCGGGACAAGTTTCAGTATGTATTGGGAGGATCCAATCTGACAACATTGAGAGCCGATTTAGTTACCTAAGGAAACTTGCATGTGCAATCTACTGGGCAAGTGTTCGTCAATTCTTTGAATTGATGAAGGTGAGGGTGTCATCCAAGGAAAATTCTTGTTTCTTTGTCTAAATACACTCAGTGATGCGAGGAAAGAAATGGAGAGTACACAACAGGCATACTTGGAATCAGACTGTGTTGTCGTAGATATGCTTGTCAAGTTTGTGAGCAACATGTAAAGTGAGAAATAGTTTACTCTATTTGTCAAAAAACAATTTTCTCATTTCCATATTTGCATCGATATCCGCTAATATAATTTTTCTAACCCGGTCTTTCATACTCACAATTGAACAAACATAATTTTTAATTTTATTATGATTATATAATTGTGATAGACTGCACTACTTATCAACTCTCTTTCACTCTATAATTCATTATTTCTCTTTCACACCATGCATTCATGCGGGGTTGATCAAATTGCTTTATAGGTTGTTGAGCACTGAAAACTTAATGTCTTACTAACGATAGAGGTTGATTGTGCTCATGACTTTTATTATTAGCTGCGTATAGATATTTGCTAGATATCACTTTTGCTCTATTAGTTAGAATGGGAGTTTTTCAACTTTTTAAATTTTGTTAGATACTTTCATCTTTACTTCAAACTTTATCAACTTTCATAAGTTCACTTTGAACATTTTCATTTGTTATACAATCATTGTTCGATTTCTTTCCTTTCGAACATCACAGGAATGCAATTTGATAATAGAAAAATTTGTAGGACCACGTTCGCTTGCTATTTCATTTCCAGTCATAAAAGATTCGAACTTAGATTTTCTACCACAAAATTATCCCTACTAGAGTTATCTGTATTTTTTCTAGTATTAATTAAGTTGCATCATCAATTAAACTTTCACATACACTATTTCTGATGTAGATGGTATGCATCCCTCTGGTAAGTACATATGTTCTTCCGTAACATGTATTATAAATATACAGTAGCGAGCATAAGTTAAGGGACAGTGAAACCAATTAAACATTTTTATTTATTGCAAAGGAACTAGTCAACGAAAATACGTGAAACTTACCAACAATAAAGTTACACATACTGTGGGTGTTTGCTAGAAATATTAGCAAAATCAAACAAATATTTACTTATATATTCAACTATTGCCATCAGAGACCAAAAATGACACAGAGCAAAAGTTAAGGAACAGTTGTTGTTGCATTAATCCAGATCAGTGTAAATTCATCGCGGGTAAATTCATCGCAGTAAATTCATCGCGGTAAATTCATCGCGTGGTAAATTCATCGCATGGTAAATTCATCGCGTTGTAAATTCATCGCAGGTAAATTCATCGCATGTAGTAAATCATCGATGACATATAACAGGAAGGTAGATAATACAAATAATAGAGAGGTATATAAATAATAGATAATTTAAGAAAAAAAGACATTGTAACGTTATAAATATTATGGTACACAGACAATTGGGCACAGGGAAATTGGGCCTGCCGACAATTGGGCCTAAAACAATTGGGCACCAGGACAATTGTGCCCAAGATAAATGGGCCCCAAAACAATTGAGCCCAGAAAAAAATTGGGCAGAGTACACAATGAAGAAGTTTTACTTTGTTATTACATAGGGTAGTGACAATATTATATTTGAAATATGTTTATTTTCTTTAAAAATATATTTATAATTTTTTAATTCGATTGATATATGTATACTTGATAAGGTGTATATTATGAAGCCCGTTAAATCTCATTTGGATTGTTACTCTCATGTTTGATGCAATGAAAATCTTTGAAGTATTTAAATAAGTCGAATTAAATTGAATCGTGTCATGTGGATCCAATTTGTAGTGTAAATCGTCTGAAAAAATGGTCATAGTAATATTTAGTTAATAAAATTGTTAAATTTGAAAGATTTTCATAACATTGAACTGTGATAAATTGAACAGTTGTAGGGATAAACTGAGATTATGGGAATACATTTTGTAATAATAATTTATAAAACTCTTTTCTATTGAACACAGACTGCAGTGAACAGATTTCAACAAATTCACATTAACTTTCAAGTTGACTTGTATGTTCCAAAAATTTCAGCATGTCTTGGTGGGCCACGGCTATCTTTAAATACCCACATTCTTATTTTCTATTGTCTCTTCATCTAAAATAGCCACATTCTTATTTTCTATTGGCTACATCCTAACTCACTCACTATACAGGAGTTCACTATAGTGGTACTGTAACTAGAAAATTTGTTACTTACATGAATTATCTAATAATAATACAAAAAATTATAGCAGTTTAAAAAAATAATAGTATTCATTCATAAAATGAATATGTTCTACTACTAAAAAATATATATTTTTCATAACAAGAATATATTTTTCATATTAGGAATATTCTTAATTTTAATTATGCTCAAGACTATATTTTTATTCAAAATTCATATTGTCACATCCCTAGTTATTACAGTAGCAATGGTCATTAATTAAGTTAATACAGTAGACTTTGAAAAAATGGGCAAATAATATATTGGTCTTTGGGCCTAATTGTCTTGGGGCCCAATCGTTCGGGGTCCAATTGTCGTGGAGCCCAATTTTCGGTTCACGAAATAATGTATGGATATGTATGTTGCTAAAGCAAACCGTTAATATTAAAAATGATATTCTATCGTTACAACTGCAGAAAAAATATATCTAAATTAATTTTAATAAGATAAATTGTAATCAATATCTCTTAAATAAATAGGAAAACCTGATTCCCATTTACTGATGCAATTACGCTTAGCTGATCATATTTTCA
The DNA here is from genome assembly GCA_947561585.1 of Caprella mutica. NCBI lineage: Eukaryota > Metazoa > Arthropoda > Malacostraca > Amphipoda > Caprellidae > Caprella > Caprella mutica. The sequence goes on from CANNZV010001937.1 coordinate 88,707, forward strand.
AAGAGGTGTAGCATTTACAGTTATGTTGTTCTTCAAACTATGAGTAGCTACCCAAATACGTAATTTGAGAATTAACATAAATTTAAATTAAAGAAAAATATGCATAACAATAAAATAATAAATTAATACAATTACCCACATATCAAATGTTTTATAGTAATTGTATGATATACATTTAAAAATTATATGACATTCTACGTAATACTAAAATCCAATCATTTAAAATAAACTAACATCACAGATTCGTACAAACAAGTTACCCTAATCCAGCGAAAATAAAGTAAGGTCGGCATAATTAAAATTTGCAAAAAGTTTATTTAAGTTTATCAATTTAATTTTACAATGTACCATGCGATAAATTTACTGCGCGATGAATTTACCACGTGATGAATTTACCATGCGATGAATTTACCACGCGATGAATTTACCACGCGATGAATTTACCATGCGATGAATTTACGGCGATGAATTTACCGGCGATGAATTTACCGGATACCCATTAACCCTTGGCTGATTAGATATACAAAATTAACATTTTGTGAAGAGTCCTTTATTTTTGATGACCTCATTGCATCGATTATTACAGGAGTTAATCAATTTGTAGCAGAATTATGGAGTTATCTTCTGTCACTCTTCTTTCAGGAATCCCCACAGTTAATTCTGATTTTTGGGATTGCATTCTTGAGCACCATCACCAATTACCTTCCAAATGTTTTCAATGGGTCTCAATTTGGTGCTCTGAGCAGGCCAGCTTATAAGAGAAACTCATTTACTTTCTATGCATGCTTTCACAGGTTTAGCCATGTGACAAGGAGAATTGTCTTACATCAAAATCCGCGGTTGAGCATCAAGTGATTGCAAATATTGAATGCAATGGTGGATGAGAAGTTGCTTATACACAGCTGCGTTGACCACCCCATGCACACGAACGACTGGGCTTGTTCCCGATGAAGAAAAGAATGTCCCAGACCATCAAGCTAATGCCTTCATGTTTTACAGTTTTCTAAACGAACTTCAGGTTCAGTCGTTCACCCACATTATCTCGAACTTACATTCTGCTGTCACTTTCGTTCACATTAAACTTAGATTCGTCTCTGAAATGAACCATGGACCACTGTTCCTTTGATCAAACGACTCGCTCCTTGACAAACTGAAGCTTTGCATTTTGGTTCTTTTTTGATGCATCCAGGCTTTTAATCCTACCCTGTTCAAACTTCTAGAATCTGTGAATCTGGAGACACTGAGACCATGTGTTTTATTCATTTGGCTAGAAATACCTGCAGCAGTCTTGAAATGGTCGTTTATGCACAGTCTCACCATGGCAGGATTTTATCTGAGGGTAGGTTTTGGTGGTATTCTTGATTTTCGTTTTGCATCAATTGAAGCACACTCTTTGAAAGTATTAACAATTCGATGCACAACACTCTTAGATCTTTATATGATGCTTGTAATTTCAGAAAGTGACTCTCCATCCTTGTTATGGTAAAAAAAAAAGAATTTTATCACAGACAGATACTTGATTCCGAGTAGCATGTGTAATAATGGCGATGATCTTGTTCCAATAACTTGATGACGTTTAGTAACAATTTAATACATTGAACCAGTCTTTTAAACTAAGATTATTAAGTTTATACCCGTTTATTAATAACTGTCCCTTAACTTTTGCTCGGTGTCTTTTTCGTCCTCTGATGGCAAAAGTTAAATATTTTAGTAAAAATGTGATGGATTTTGCTAATATTTCTACCAAATACCCACAGTATGTGTAAATTTAAGGTTGTCGAGTTTCACGTATTTTCGTTATCTAGTTCTTTCACAATAAACAAATATGTTAAACTTTTTTCACTGTCCCTTAACTTATGCTCGCTACTGTATATTATACATGTATATTCTGACCTTTTTTATTCACATTTATTAAAAATTTGGATATTTGAAATTGCCAATAACAGAATTGTGTTTCGATAGGTAGGTCCTAGGTAAAATTATTAATATTTATAATATTAACAATAATAATGTTCATTGGAGATATTAAAAATAGCTACAATTTCATTTACATAAAAAAAGATATTCTCATATTTTCTAAATTCAAAGCAATACATAAAAATAAATAAATAAATATCATCAAGCCCATTATAGTACCGTAGAAGCTATTCGGGCAAAAATTAACCTAATTAGAAAACTTTTGTTATCGAAATTTTACAATAACTGAAAAGAAAATACAAGGATCCATGATATAAAAATTAGTATCATGCTGGTCTGCTCCAGGTAAATCAGAGTGTGCCAACAATTAGCATGACTGTAGGAAATGAAGTTTCAGTATCTTAAATCTATCATAATTACTGATTTCTTTAATATGGACAGGTAATGAATTCCATTGATTGATTGAGGATATGAGAAAACGATTGTGAGTTGATTTCAATCTGTGAATTGGGAACCGCAGATTATTATTAGATAATCTTGTACTATATTTGTTATCTGAAGTAAGTTTGATTAATGTACTCGAGATTATCATTAATGTAGTTATTATTATAGATATTAATATATACTTTATACACTCATGTCAATTGATAAGAGTGAAAAATCAATGATTGGGTATTGAAAGCCTTTTTTAGATACTAGTTGTAGAATCTCGCTTGCTGTTGTTTCCCTCTATTCAGATTGCCAACGCTGTTAGTTATATAATTATATAATATATAAGTTCAATTAAATTAAATAAAGTAATTATTTCCCATCAATATATTACTTTTCTCGTTTACATAAGAGCAAAGAATTCCGCACATGTTATAACGAATATTCTTTCAACTCTAGTTTTTATAATTAATTCCATCAATATTTCTTAGGTTTCTTGATGGACAAAATATTTTATAATTTTTGACAAAATTAATACACCTATTAAAATTAATTAGTAAATAATATTATAAGCCCATTAATGTATTGCCTGTATGTAAATATAATTCTCCTTGAGGAAAAGGATTACCACTGTAAGAAGTTGAATAAAAAGATAACATAATTAAAGTTCATAATGGTTACTCTATAGAAATTATAGTTTTCTATGATAAATTTTATTTTCTTTGATTATTTTCAGAGGGAGATTGTGTTGAATATTTTAATTTAATGTATCAGATGCGAATGAAATAAAAAATAAAAAGAGAAACTTTAGTAGACATTTTGCGAATATTAAGTTATGAAATATATTTTGATAAACAGTAAATTCATTCCCAGGCAGGCGCGTATACAAGGGGGGGGCATTTGGGGCAGATGCCCCCCCCTTGAGGTCTGAACTTTTTAAAAATAAATCTACGGATTATCAAAAAATATACGGATTAATCCTCCAAATTGAAGAAATGTGTCAATTATTTGATTATTTTTAATTGCTTTTGACATGCTTGAACACTGTATTCTATCAAAATTGTCATTTTTAAATTGCGAAATGGGAAAAATTAAATTGCTTCAAGTCATATTATGTATAAGCCATTTTGTCCATAGAGAGTGGAGTTCTATCACCCTATTAATATAAGCATTAATCTTCAATTTAAAAATGTTTTTGAATTTGAGAAGAAATGTATCGTCCTTTACTCTGTAGTTTGCCAAAACACCTTCTTCTTCAACAGTATGTTGAAAATTCATGCTTCACTCCATGACAAGTGGAAGGGTGGCTAAATCTTACCACTAGAACAAGTTCACAAGAGTTCGTGGTCTATTCAATGAAACTGGTTCTATTAACAAGAAAAAGCAAATGAAAACAAAACCAAAAAAACACAAACTGCGATTCAGAAGGTGAAGAGTTTCTTTGAAGAAACCACTAGTTTTTCTCTCAGAAAAGCTTTTCAGCATATTTCATCAACACCAAAACCACGTGGTGGAGGATCGTCATACATTCATTTAGTTTCCGTTTTTGTCACATAAATAGCGGTTTTGTGAGTGGATTTTGCAGCAACTATCCAACATTGCCAATTGAATCGTTTGGACAGACGAGAAGTTAATTTGCCTCCGTCAAAAAAATACGAATGAAAATCCTCGAAATATCTGGAAAACAAATGATAGGTATGATGCTAAGGTAATGATCTTCGTTGCAATTATTAAAGGAATGGTTCCAATTTTTCAAGAATTCCTTTACGAATATGGTAACTTATAATTTGCTCTAGCACATTATTTGGCCCAGCCTGCAACTTCTTCACTTTGGTGGATGCAAGCCCACATTGCACAAATGCAGCTCTAGAATTTTCAAGGAAGAGTTTCGAGGTCGAGTTATTAGCAGAAATACCGAAATAAAATTCCTGATCAGCACACAGTCCAGATCTCAACTCTTTGGACTTTCGCATATGGGCTGCTGCACAAACTCGAGTTTACAAATAAGAAAAACAGATCCCAATGAGTCTCGTATACAATATGCTCAAATCTCCGCTCAAAAATGTAACAATAAGACTCTCAAGAAAGTATGCAAGAATGTTCTGAAGCGTGCATCGTTCTGTCTTCACATCGGAGGGGGTCATTTTCAACAACTTTTGTAGGACTTCAGGAGATGTGCCTCATATGATATAAGACAATAAATGTTTAATAATAAAAAATCCTTTCTTTTCCTTCAAAGTGACGCATCTATAATGGTATTTGACTTATTTTTAAGTGCTTCTAATTCCCAATTAAAAATTACGTTATCTGATGAAACACAGTGTAGCAGTATGGTTTTGATTATTTTTGCTACAGCCAATGATTGAATATTGTGATTAAATTAATAACTATCAGTCTATTAGACTTGATATACAGCTTGTGGACTACAGTCACTATACAATACATCCACTGACACACTGTATTCCATCAGAAACGACCTTTTTAAATTGCGAATTAGAAGCACTTTGATGGAAAAGAAAGTATTATTATTAAACATTTATTTTCCTATATATATGGCTCTATCATATGAACCACATCTCCTGTGGCCCTACAGAAGTTGTTGAAAATGACCTCCTCCAGCCTGAAGACAGAACGAAGCAACCTTCGAAGCATTCTTTCAAATTTCTTAGGGGTCTCTGGGTTATACCTTTCAGTGAAACTTAAAACACTTTGTATAAGAGACACAATGGGATATTCTTCTTCATATATAAAATCGAGTTTGTGCAGCAGCCAAGAATAGAAAATTCAAAGGGTTCTGATATTGATTGTGTGCTGGCCAGGAATTTTCCGTTCTTCTGCTAATGAATCTACCTCTAACCGTTTCAATGAGAAATTCTAGAACTGCATTTGTTCAATGTGGTGGAGCACCGTCTTTTTGAATTTTTAAAACATCTTTTTTACAAATTTCAAAAGACGATCAGTGTATGAGTGTATATGCTAGATTGAAAACGAAGACAGTTTTGAAATCCTTGGAGCATTTCAAACAAATAAATGAGTTTTTTTTTTCAAATTTCCATCTGGTTTTTCTTTTATGAGCATTTTTTGAGGACTAACTAAAATTTTCAAAAAAATAAAAATTAATTAATTTTTGAACTGCGATAAAAAGAAAACGAGAGAAATTTGAAAAGATCCTCTTTTTCATTTGTTCGAAATGTTCCAAGGATTCTAAAACTTTCTTCGTTTTCATTCTAGCATATGTACTCATACACTTATCGTCTTTTGAAATTTGTAAAAAAAAATTGAAAAACTACATTTTTTCGAAAAATAAAGCCAAAACTGAAAAAAATATACGAACAAAATGTGTTTCTTTTGCAAATTTGCATATACTATAGAAATTTCAGAACGATGGGTTCAAAAATAAAATATTTAAAAATTCATGAATTTTGACCCTAACCCGACCCCCCTTTTTGAACCCTCCTGGGGTGGTTCAAGTGGTCGTACCCTCACAATAATTTGGGACATTGAAGCCCACTACCTAAAGACTCTTTTTCACCAATAAAAAGAAATTTGATAATTTGCACCAAAATCGATGGGCCATCTTTAGTGTAACCAGGCCGTACCCTTGCTTTGAACAGCTGATTGCTGAAATCATATCAAAGCATTAATTTAGATAGGAATAAATAGAAAAAACTGGTTGAATTCTCCTTTAATTGAATAATTTTTATAGTTACGAGTGGAATTTTGATTTAATTATTTATAGCATATTCTTTAGAGTCTCTGCTATCAACTGGAATTTTCTTTTTACCGTAAATTTTAATTTTTAACAGCGTAAATTTCGAATTACCTAAGTTTTATTCACTTCTTATCTAGTATGATCAAATTGTCAGCAGTGTTTAACACATGAACAATATGTCTATGGATTATCATTAATTATTCTTACTACAACTGAGCTATACCTAACTAAGAACATGATTCAAACAAAGAATTTGAAATAGGGTCCACACCATATGTGATTTGTTAAACTGTGCTACCATATTTAGGGAGGCCAGACTGCTGGAACTAGTAAAGAGTTCTCCAAAAAATCCTCTAATTTGCCTTCTGTTCTCACCAAAATACTTGGGAATAAGGAAGAACAAATGCTATTGACTTTTTTATTTCTACTCTTTCAAATGAACCGGCATCATAACAAAATCACAACCTGAATAGTATGTAAACCATAATTTATTGAATCAATATACATAAGGCAATAGCTACAGGATGTGCCTTCAAAACAATGTCATCAATATTCACTAATTCTAGGTACACTTCATTGCATTGAAGATTTTTACCTTTAAAAATTATTATTTATCGAAAAGAAATATTCCAGTTGATAGCAGAAATTCTAGAAAATACACTGTAAAAAATTTAAATCAAAATTCCACTCGTAACTATAAAAATAAGTCAATTAAATGAGAATGCAACCAATTTTTTCTATTTGTTCCTATCTAAATTAATGGTAACGTTGCGCTTTGTTATGATTTTGGTCATCAGCTGTTCAGACTATAAACGCCAGAATGGTCCGGCCTGATCAACTATAGATGGCCTTGAATACCCCCTTAATTTATTCATATGTTTGTTATGGTATTAACTAAAATGTATTGATGTATTAATTAATATGTATTGATTAATATCTATTCATTAATAGCTAAAAGGTATTGATTAATAGCTAAAATGTATTGATTAATATATATTGATTAATATGTATTGATTAATATGTATTGATTAATATCTATTGATTAATATCTATTGATTAATATGTATTGATTAATATCTATTGATTAATATGTATTGATTAATATCTATTGATTGATATGTATTAATTAATATCTATTGAATAATATCTATTGATTGATATGTATTAATTAATATCTATTGAATAATATCTATTGATTAATATGTATTGATTAATATCCGTTGATTAATATGTATTGATTAATATCTATTGCTAAATATGTATTGATTAATATCTATTGATTAATATGTATAGATTAATATCTAATATATATTGATTAATATGTATTGATTAATATGTATTGATTAATATCTATTGATTTATATGTATTGATTTATATCTATTGATTAATATGAATTGATTAATATCTATTGATTAATATGTATTGATTAATATCTATTGATTAATATCTATTGATTAATATCTATTGATTAATATCTATTGATTAATATGTATTGATTCATATCTATTGATTAATATCTACTGATTAATATCTATTGATTAATATGTATTAATTAATATCTATTGATTAATATCTATTGATTAATATGTATTGATTAATATCCATTGATTAATATCTATTGATTAATATCTATTGATTAATATCTATTGATTAATATCTAATATGTATTGATTAATATCTATTGATTAATATATATTGATTAATATCTATTGATTAATATCTATTGATTAATATGTATTGATTATTATCTATTGATTAATATCTATTGATTAATATGTATTGATTAATATCAAATATGTATATTGATTAATATCTATTGATTAATATGTATTGATTAATATCTATTGATTAATATGTATTGATTAATATCTATTGATTAATATGTATAGATTAATATCTAATATGTATTGATTAATATGTATAGATTAATGTCTAATATGTATTGATTAATATGTATTGATTGATATCTATTGATTACTATGTATTGATTAATATCTATTGATTAATATGTATAGATTAATATCTAATATGTATTGATTAATATGTATTTATTAATATGTATTGATTAATATCTATTGATTAATATGTATTGATTAATATCTATTTATTAATATGTATTGATTAATATATCCATTGATTAATATGTATTGATTAATATCTATTGATTAATATGTATAGATAAATATCTAATATGTATTGATTAATATGTATTGATAATATGTATTGATTAATATCTATTAATTAATATGTATTGATTAACATCTATTGATTAATATGTATTGATTAATATCTATTGATTAATATGTATTGATTAATATCTTTGAATTAATATCTATTGATTAATATCTATTGATTAATATCTATTGATTAATATGTATTGATTAATATCTATTGATTAATATCTATTGATTAATATCTAATGATTAATAGCTAAAATGTATTGATTAATATGTATTGATTAATATGTATTGATTAATATCTATTGATTAATATGTATTGATTAATATCTATTGATTAATATGTATTAATTAATATCTATTGATTAATATGTATTGATTAATATGTATTGATTAATATCTATTGATTAATATGTATTGATTAATATCTATTGATTAATATGTATTGATTAATATCAATTGATTAATATGTATTGATTAATATCTATTGATTAATATGTATAGATTAATATCTAATATGTATTGATTAATATGTATTGATTAATATGTATTGATTAATATGTATTGATTAATATCTATTGATTAATATTTATTGATTAATATCTATTGATTAATATGTATTGATTAATATCCATTGAATAATATGTATTGATTAATATCTATTGATTAATATGTATAGATTAATATCTAATATGTATTGATTAATATGTATTGATTAATATCTATTGATTAATATCTATTGATTAATATGTATTGATTAATATCTATTGATTAATATCTATTGATTAATATGTATTGATTAATATCTATTGATTAATATCTATTGATTAATATCTATTGATTAATATCTATTGATTAATATGTATTGATTAATATCTATTGATTAATATCTATTGATTAATATCTATTGATTAATATGTATTGATTAATAGGTAAAATGTATTGATTAATATGTATTGATTAATATGTATTGATTAATATGTATTGATTAATATGTATTGATTAATATGTATTGATTAATATGTATTGATTAATATGTATTGATTAATATGTATTGATTAATATGTATTGATTAATATCTATTGATTAATATGTATTGATTAATATCTATTGATTAATATGTATTGATTAATATTTATTGATTAATATCTATTGATTGATATGTATTGATTAATATCTATTGATTAATATGTATTGATTAATAGCTAAAATGTATTGATTAATTATTATGTATTAACTTAGACGGTTTGATAGCTATTTTTAATAACTGGATTGTTTATAGATGAATATATAGATGAAATTTAGATTTGTTTAAATAAATCAAAACAAAATCGTATGTACATAGTCTGAAAAAGTTCAGTTACAGTAAAGTAGGTAAATGAAACGTCTGTAACAATTAATTAGCAATTTATAAGATATTGCACCATACAATGTTTGTTAGTAAAATATAAAGAATCACTTGAAGTAAATAATTATTTTAAATGCACTTAATATTCAAAAGAAAAACCTCCTGGTTAGTACACCGGGTACAGTTGCTCAGTATGGAGACTCTAATGAGAGAAACTCCCTGATTAGTACACCGGAGGCTTATAGTGACTCCAATTGTAGTCCCTATGAGGTCCACCTCCCATGCTAGTGTAAACAGTAAAGTCATTCTCTGGTTAGTACACCGGTGACTTCAATTCTAGTCTCAATAAGCGCCATCTTTAGTGCTAGTGTGAACAGTAAAATCATTCACAAGAGTCATTACCAAAATAATGATTTGGGAGAACAGAGGGAGTAAATATCTTGTTACGTAATCTAATATTGTTTAGTCTTAATTAAATGCCACAACAACAATCAGGGATGTTTTTAAGAGCTGTTCTTCATATCTAAGAACTACATGTGTACTATAAAGATATGAGATAAAAGTTAATTATTTTCTATGCTATACATATATAATCTAAAAGAATTATGAATAGTTGAAAATTAATAATAATAAACATTAAATATAACATCAATAATCAAATTATTTCAAACTTTGCATTTAAAATATTAGTAATAAATTCTGGGGATAATTTAAAGGTCTTCTCCACTCTAAATTTAAAAATTCTGGAATTGCTTTAAATAAGTAGAGCTAAGGTTATATAACATATAACAGTAAACAGAATTTAAATTAAGTATTCTGTTCACAATTAATTACATAGGAAATAATCACATTTCGCTTATTTTCATTCTGAGAATCATAAGAAGATAAAGGCCCCGTAATTGAGTAGGTATGTTCGTTCGTATATACATAGTACATACCTATTCAAATACAGTGTTTTAAAATTAACAGTTCTCTAGATAGGAAAAATGTTATGATATATGAAAACTTTTAGTAAGAATTACTTAATTAGGTACTTGGATTCGTTATATGGATCCATTATCTTATAATCAGCTTTGTTATTGTTTTGAATTTGTTGGATCTAGTAGCCTATTGCACAAGGGGCTATTTCTTTGCTTGAAATTCTGGTGTAGTAGAAAGAACGGAAACAAATCTTAAATTACATATCATAATAAAACTATAGAACCAAATTTGAAATGTTTTCCAGTTTTATAATCAGTAGCATTAGTTCTAATGAATAGAGAAATAAAAAAATAGAGTGGAGGGGACCTTTAAGGAATTATTTTTAACCTCCAGGAATACGTTTTACACCGGTAACTTTTAACTTGCCCTTCAAAGTCAAATTCTTGCAGTTCTTCCCTTTGCAGCTCTTCACTTTGTAGTTCTTCACTTTGCTGCTCTTCACTTTGCAGTCCTTCACTTTGTAGCTCTTCACTTTGCAGCCCTTCACTTTGCTGCTCTTCAATTCTAGAAGATTCTATTGAAGAAGCTCCTGAAAATTTTCCCTTTGGACTCTGATACTTTTCCCTCTCTGTCTTCCTCTTCTCTCCATTCCGTTTTCTTCTTTTTCTGTTGGTAGTTAATTATAATATTAATTAGTGATATATTCCAGTAAATTCAGTTCACTTCTGACGTCATTCACTGCCTTACAAACTGGACTTCCAAAGCATTTATTCAAAGACTTTAGAGACACAATTCAAGATGCCACTACCTATAACAAAAATCAGAGATAGAAATAATTCAAATTTCCTAATTTAATTTTCCTAGAGTTAACCATTTCGTTTTATTATTTTTAAAAATTATTAAATATTATTTAGAAAGGTTAATAGATATATTATTATTAGGGCTGGGACAATATGCTCTAAAAACTATAGATCCCAAAAATATTATAGACTGAGAATATTAAAGAGTATTGAATGGTTCTACACCAGCGGTATATAGTATTCGATACCATTTAATTTAGTTTTGTCTATGATATTTTCGGGATCTATAGTTTTTAGGTCATATTGTCCCAGCCCTGATTATTATTATCAATATTATAATAGAATAGAATGGAAATTTTAAAATAAAATAGTCTATTAATAGCAATCATTTTGTTTCTAATCACTTCACAGAAATTATATCACCTCTCCTTCACTCACCAACTGAAGTTTCAACCATCTTGATTTGTCCTGATGCACCCTTTAAGAAAATAAATGTGAAATTAGACCGGTAAGTAACATTAATTAGGGTTGGCACCTAATGAATGTGATATTAGAAAAGTAAGTAACATTAATTGGGGTATTAGGGTAAGCCCCTAATGAATGTTCTATTGTACAAGAAAGTAATATTAATTAGGGTATTAGGGTAAGCCTCTAATGAATGTTCTATTGTACAAGAAAGTAATATTAATTAGGGTTAATACCTATAGTTTGAAATGATAAAACAGAGTAGACGGGATGTAACAACACATGTAGAGGGAAAGAAGTGGATTGAATGTATGCATAAATGACTAAACTCATTTATCAGAATGTTAGACCAAGCAACACGTGGTTGTAGAACATCAAAGAAGGAAAAGTAACCTCAAGCAACACGTGGTTGTAGTATATCAAAGAATGAAAATCAACCTCAATATTTTCTGACTATTCCTAACTTTTAATTCCAATCAATTGTTAGTTCCAATGTTGATATTGTGGCTGTGAATGCTTTCTCACCAACAAAAAATATTTTGATTATTAAAGAGAAAATTATATAAACTCATTATACAAAACAGAGAAAATGTGGGTCAATTTGACCCAAATCTGCTCAAATAATATTATTATTTGACCCTAATTTGAAGCTGACAAACTTGTATTGATCTCCCATTATAAAATGTAGTTTGAGGAGAAGTTGTACGGAACACTTTAAAGTTATGAAGTTAGGAAATTCTGAGAAAAGTAATAATGTTTTACTGGTTAGAAATAATTTAAAGTGAGGTTTATTGGAATTTATGCATAGACGCGCTCTGTTCGAATGAAATGGTTAGTTAGAACCACATCGTGTCAATGGTTGAAACATTGTATATACATGAGAATAAAATTTAATAATTATTTGAAAAAAGTTTACAACTTATGAGATAAAAAGCAAATTGCGATACAAGTTTGTTAAAAAGGAGAAGTGCTTTATTAACACTCACCAGCCTCAGGTAGACCACCAGCCTCACATTTTCTCACCGGTCTAACACTCACTCACTAGCAGCCTCACACTCACTCACCAGACTCACAAGTCTCTCCCTCACTCACCAGTCTCACACGCACTCACCATCCTCACACTCACTCACCAGCTTCACACTCACTCACCATCCTCACACTCACTCATCAGCCTCATACACACTCACCAGCCTCACACTCACTTACCAGCCTTGCAATCATTCACCAATATCACACTCACCATCCTCACACTCACTCATCAGCCTCACACACACTCACCAGCCTCACACTCACTCACCAACCTTACACTTATTCACCAGCCTCACACTCACTTACCAGCCTCACACTCACTTACCTGCCTCACACTCACTCACCAACCTCATACTAACTCACCAATCTCACACTTACTCACCAGCCTCACACTCACTTACCAGTTCACCTTCACTTCAGTTCTTTCTCCCTCTCTTGTTCTTATTTTCTCATCGTGTAACTTCTTCAGCAGCTCATAGGCATCCGTGTCTGTCAGTTGACAATTATCCAAGTATATAGTGAAGAATCTGAAAAGAATCAATTAATTAGTGAGGGAGAAAAGAGCAGCAATGATAGAGTTCAATGTTAGGATGTAATACAGTTATAGGTTTTAGGCAACTGTTTAAAGTATCGATAATTTAGTGATTTAATGAAAAATAATTACCGACTTCTTTATTTTCGTATGATTTTATGAAATAAATTATTCGGTAATAAATAGTCACAAAAAGATAACAAAAAAAATATGGGATTACTATTTGATCGATCATTGAAAATTGATATAAAAGTAAGAGTAAAGAATTAGCATATACTCTATTAATAAGAAAAGTCAGATTGAATTACTAACTAACACAGTATAAAGATTAGGAGAGTTATGAATGTTAACTACGTTATTTATTAGTTGCTGAGTAAGGTACATTATTTTTTCGTAATGAATAAGTTACATAAACTATTAAGTGATGAGTAAGTTACGTTATTTATCACGTAATGCTGATATAAATTGATTAACTAATTAATTCATGAACCTACTAACATCAAAGAAAATATTTTAAAACTTCAAAATTGATAGAAAAATATTAGTTGGAGTTTGTTAGATGTCTAAAATGAACCCTTAATTCGATTTAACTCTACTATTTAGTATTCAATTTTCACATCTATACTACTAATAAAAAACTGTGTGACTTGCTTTTTCCCTGTAGAGTTCAATCTTGCTTTCCATAATGATAACGATAATTAATTTGTAAGTTAAATATTACTCACTTGTTTGATTTAGGACAAATGTACTTTACTATGTCGTACACATGTTCTTTGCCATCAGTAGGTATGTCCTTTATGTACAGGGTGGTTCCCCATCTGACAGGATTACTCCCAGTGCTGGGCAAGTCAACAGTGTATTTGACCTTCAGAGCTGAAAAGTAAATTGAGTAAGTAACCACTAAAGTAAATAGAAATCAAAGAGTAAACAATAACATTAACATTGTCTGGTAAAGTAGTAAGTGTAAGTAATACCTCTTTGCAAATTACTTAGCACATTATCATTCTCTCATTTTCAGGTGATTACAAAATACGCTTGAAAGAAAACATTTCTAACCATTTCGCAACCATTAGGTTAATATGTCCCAAACAAACATTGGAACATATGGTCCCACTATAAAATACGGTGTTAGAACGATTCGTTACTGGACGTTTCGTATCCAGACGTTTCGTTAACGGACGCTTCGTTACTAGAACGTTTCGTTACAAGGACGTTTCGTTACTTGCTGCGATTCGCTACCAGATTTTTTCATTCCAGGGTGAACGATTTTTTAAATTTGAAATGAATTAAAGACTACACATTAAACCAACCCCATACATTATAAATATATATTCAAATATGTATTAAATTTATTTACCCAATAAATTTTAAGAAAATTACCACAATCACCGGAAATTTTTGATCATGTTAGAAAATAATATATGAGAATTAAAATAAGGAGTTAAAAAGTTAAATTATATAGTCTTTTCTTTTATGATCGAAAATATATATTATCTTTGCAAAACTACGGAAGGTTATGTTTTTTTCATTATGTTATTTTCATCCAATACCAAGTAACATCTGGTAGTTGAATTTTTACTATGACGTTTAAACATTTTCGGAGATATTAAATACAAAAGATTTTCCCAATGTAGTCAGTATAGAGCGAACTCAAAGTTTTCGGACTGAACCACATTTTCGATCATGTTAGAAAATATAATAAAAATATAGTTATATGACTTCTATATCGATTGGTATCCATGATATTTTCTCTTCCAACTTTTTTAATCAAAGATATTAAGTGATTATTGTTAAATTTAATACCTCTAATTATAATCAATGAATAACAAGATACTTAGCAGACGAATAAAATATGTGGTAAACCTTATAATTTAAAGTAGTATAAATTCATAATGTATGTGATTGGTATAAATAGTAGTCTGCAATCCATTTCAAATAGAAAAATCTTTCTCGGTCTGGTAACGAAACGTCCGTTAATGAAACGTCCGGTAATGAAACGTCCGGTAACGAAACGTCCGTTAACGAAACGTCCGGCTACGAAACGGCCGGTAAAGAAACGTCCGGTCACCATAAAATACCTATAAGACAAATAATCACAAAGAATTTGTAAGTCCACCCAAGTATTTTGGATATTATTTCCGATATATTTTAGACGTTAACTCTCCGCTATCGTTGGGTTTATATGTCAAAAAACAAACTTTAAAAAACATTACCTAAGTTCCAGAACAGGAAAACCTGCATTTGGACACAAAAAATAAATCGGTGAAGAATCAGTTAAGACCTTTTATTCGTTAATAACTTTGAAAGAAATTAACTTTTTAAAATTTCTATTATATTTCACACAACGATATATTGTAAATATTAACATCAACTTCTTAAAAAAACTGAAACAATAAATAAAAACATATATTTTATCCTTTAATCGCCCTCCCCTCATTCGGAAAAATTCTATAGTGACTGGGAAATATTTTGAAATTTAACCATTTTCATTTTTTCTGAAGTTACCCATAAAGATATTTCAAAGTTTTCTATAACTATATGAGAAAAGAAAATTTATGTATGGGGTAACTAATCAATATTAAATTTGATATATAATTGTCTTATTTTATACTGTGATAAGCTCAATAAAGTTATGAAGTAGCTACAAATTTGCTTAAATCATAGGCTTTATATTATTTAACTAATAATTAATTTAACAGTATTTATTAAAAAAAAAGTACAAAGGTTATAGTATTAAACAAGAAAAAAACTTTATAAACAAACCACATTTAACTTATTTTGTATTGATTATAGAAAGAATTAATAAGCTGAATTTATATTAATATGAAGGATTATAATAATTAATATAAAATGTTACGATGGATTAAATTATTTAATACAAATCATAGGAAGGATTATTGTATTCAATATAAATTAATATGAAGGAATATATTATTTAACATTAATCGACAGGTAATATCGATAATATTTAGTATAAATCACTATGAAGGATTACAATGAATGATAAAAATTACTTGGATGGATTATAATTTCAATATCAATTATAGGAAGGATTGTAAAAATGAGATTAAATCAATAAGAAAGATTTTAATAGTTAATATAAATTAATAAGACGGATTTTAATTAATAGGAATATAGAATCATAAATTAGGAACTAGCTGGACCCCATGGTAATTCCATGCAATTGGGAAATCAACATATAGGTTTTGGTCTCAGTCTAATCAACAAACTTAAAGTGTCAGTCGGCCAAACAGTTTAATTATACAGTGTATCTGCTAAAATTGTATCCACTGCAGTAGGATTAAGTACTTTGCAAAATTCATTAATTAATTTACGTATCTATGATACGAATATAATATGCATATTATCGAAGAATTATGATTTTTTAGAATCAGTGGCAGTGGATGCATTTTTTGCGAACACACTGTAGAAAGTGAATTTAATGTAATAAATTATTCAAGTAGCTACAGTTCATTTCATCCATTGAATACTATCACCATACAACTTTTACCTAAACTAAGTCACATTTTAGATCCACAGCTTACCTACACTTCCCTCACCTTCACTTCCTCAACCTACAATTCCCCACCTACAATTCACCCATCTACAATTCCCCCATCTACACTTCCCCAACCGTAATTTATTTAATGTTCGATATTAAATATTAAAATTAATATTTAAATTAATAGGAAGGTACTATTACAATAATCAAATAATAATAATAGTAAATGATCAATAAATTATTAATTATTGTTGTTTTTTATAGTATCACTGCTGATAAACTCACCAAAGTTTCCTTTGTGTTCCTCTAATGCGGCAAAGCTGAAGTCAGAAACTGACGTAGTGGTGATGTCCAGATCATTACATTTGAGAACTCTTACCACAATGGAGAGATGTTCTTCTGATGAAATGCAAGCCCAGAATTCAGTTACCTTACACCTGATACTAATGTGGGGGAAAAATGAAACAATTTTTAAAAAGGTAATTAAAATTTTGGAAAATAACTTCAGCATTTGTATATCTATGATTTAATTAATTAATTAAATCGACTGAATTTTTTATATTTTCTTTCAGTTCAGTGTTTGTCTTTATTTTTTAATGGAATTCAAACAAGCAATTAGTGTGTGTAATTGCATATAATTATAGAAAATAAAAATGTAATTCACCAACAAAGATATTTAACTAATTAATTAGAGAGGAATAGATAATATGAACTATATCAATATTATCATTTTAATATATTTATACAGCTAACTACTTAGTTAAATCATCGAATAGAGGGTGGTGCAAAAAAAAGGAAACCCATTTCCAAACTAGTTTATATTACAAACTATAAAACCTAAAAATTTTGTAAAAACACAGTTTTATTCGTTTACTTTTTATGCATCTATCTTGATAATCTGTTAAGAGTTACAACAAAAATTAAACACCCTCCAGCGAATTGAAAAGAAAAGTAAATAAAAAGGGCTTGCGCGAACTCGAAATATATGAAAAAAATCATAAGAGGTATAATTCATTTTATGTGGATGTAAAAACATTAAATTTTACTACTTTTTGTTACGAATAAGATAAGATAAAACAAATAATTGCCACATGAAATTTGGTTTTTGAAGGTAAAATTGATATCATAATGAAATCAGTTCGCTGTTAATTTGTATCTCCTATTCGAAACCCTCAAATGCCACTGTCAAAAGAATAAACAGTTTTTGGTGTGACAATTTTTTTAAAAACTGGAAGTTTTACGCAGGTTCAACCACATTTTGAACAACGCTTCCTGGAAAGATTTCCAACAACTATAAAACCGTATTGACAAATGTTAATAAGTTCAAAACTGAAGAAACCACCTTAAATTTAAACAAAAAGTGATCAGATCGCAGGAGAAAAGAATGAACACATGAAAACAATAATCTAATCAATAATAAGAATACAAAAATATAAATCAGATGGTAATGATTAGATATCATTTAAGACACATTTCATTTAATTTTTGAACATGATTTGAGATATCATCCTTTCGTGAAGCATGCAAGGCTCGAACTGTTAGAACTGATTTACCGCACCGTCTAAATTTTGCAAAATGATTTCTGCAAAAAATGCACATTTTGTAGAGAACATCGTGATTGGTGATGAAGATGTATTTCCATGAATGAAAGAGTCAACAAAAAAACGTTAATTGAATGAAAAAATGAAGGTAGGATTTAATTATATTTTTACTACTACCACATGGAAATAAATAATTCCTACTATGAAAATTGTGTAGGTATTTCGTGCTCGCGCAAGCCCTTTTTATTAACTTTTTTTTCAATTCGCTGTAGGATGTTTATTTTTTTTTTTTTTGCAACTTATAATAGTTTATCATGATAGATGCAGAAAAAGTAAACGAATAAATCTGTACTTTTAGAAAATTTCTAGTTTTGATAGTTTGTAAAATGAACTAGTTTAAAAATGGTGTTTTTTTTTTGCGCCACCCTGTATATTTAACTGAAATTTAAATTTAATTTAAACAACAAAAGAAACTAACTTGCTTTTTTTGAGCTGTGTGTAGAATTCTCCCTCCAGTGGTTGGTAATTGTAGTAGCTATGATACATTTTCAGTTCAATTTCACTGCCCTTTCCATGAACTGTCAGCAATTCGATTATTTGCTGAGTATTTGCAACCTCGTATGATCTAAATTCAATCTTAACTCCTGTTTGTAATATCTTCTTCACTTCTATCATGGGTTTGATGTGTCTGTAGTACTCTAAGGTATACTTTTCCCAGCCTCTCATGCAGTCAGACACAATGCTGATGATGTCTGTATTGCTGTCTGATGATAGAATGAGATCCAAGTGATAGGCAGTAGATATTTCATCGTCCTCATCCTGTTCTGGTTTGTAATATTTCTTTAGCATTAGAGTGAAGGTGTTGCTGTAGTTTGACAGCTCCCCATTTTCTAATGTTTGCAACATCAGAAGTTTAATGATATTACCATACCTGTTTAGAAAATAAATAACACATTTTAATTACAAACTATGTTGTTAATAATTTTTAACAATTTAAATTATTATTAAACTAATTTATAAAGTTTATCAATTTGAAACTATTTGATAAGTGAAAGTCATATTGCAGAAGTGAAAATGAAAAACTTAAGTATGACATTCAATTACAATATAGAAGTTGTTTTTATGAAAATTACAACCTCAATCCAACAGTGGGTTTTTGCAATCTTCTCCACCAGACACTACGTACCATATTATAAAATAACTCCATTATAGAATAATACTCGATCTATTATATGATAATACTCAATTATATGATGATGCTCGATCTATTTTAGAATAATACCCAATTATAGGATAATACTCAATTATAAGATAACACTCAATTATAGGATAATACTCAATCATAGGATAGTATACTATCCAATAATTGAGTATTATATTATAATAGAGTATTATATATGAAAATGTAATTTAGGAAGGTAAATATTTACTATATAAAGTTTAGGTTATCGATAAATCGGTTATATTGAGTATAAACTGTGTTTTCTGTATTGTTTGAGATTTAAATGATGTTTAATTTTTGTTATTATAGATTTAAATTCAGGCATCGATGACTACTAACATGATATATATTAATTTTTCTACAATGAGTTGCTATTTCGATTTCCCGAACAACATTTACCTAATATTTGTTTCATTACCCCAATTTTGTATAAAATTTAGTGCACATCCAAATAAGAATAATAGTTTTCCCTCAATGACCAAAATTTTAATCATAGAGAATTTTCACTGCACACGTTGTATGAAGTGGCTCTCAGTTATGATGAAACCATTACTTCATAACTCAGGAGTTTCATGGTAATCTAAATTTTACACACATTCTTTTCAGTTTATTCTTTTCACCAGTTTATTCTTTTTACTGGTTTATTCTTTTCACCAGTTTATTCAGTTTACCAGTTTATTCTTTTTACCAGCTTATTCTGTTTACCAGTTTATTCTGTCCACCAGTTTATTCTTTCTACCAATTTATTCTTTCTACCAATTTATTCTGTTAACCAGTTTATTCTGTTTACCAGTGTATTCTGTTCACCAGTTTATTCTGTTTACAAGTTTCTTCATATACCATTTTATTATGTTTACCAATTTATTCTTCATACCAGTTTATTCTTCATACCAGTTTATTCTGTTCACCAGTTTATTCTGTTTACCAGTTTCTTCTTTATACCAGTTTATTCTGTTCACCAGTTTATTCTGTTTACAAGTTTCTTCTTTATACCAGTTTACTCTGTTTACCAGTTTATTCTGTTCACAAGTTTCTTCTTTATACCAGTTTATTCTGTTTACCAGTTTATTCTGTTTACAAGTTTCTTCTTTATACCAGTTTATTCTGTTTACCAGTGACAGAGATAGGAGAAAATCGTAAGAACAAAATGTATAGTAAGTAAAGATATCTGTTTTCATATGCAGGTCCTATACAAGTTTTATAATATTATTTTCTTAAGCGTACGTCAAACCTCTGTCTAAATAAATTATTAATAAGAATAACCAATTAATTTCAATGAAAGTTTCAAAATGCATTATCTAATTAAAACAATAACTCACCTTTCCATCTCCTCTCTAATGTCAGACTGTGATTCATCAAGTCCTAAGACCTGAAGAAGCTGTGGTAGTTGTCTATGCTTCAATTGACTCAGTGAACTCCTGTCATCTTGAAGCTCTCCGATGTTCTCGCTTACGTATTTGGCTGCAAAGAACTCCTGTATAGTGCTGTGCATGAATTGATAAGATGTTCCATTGCTGTAATTGAACGAATGTTCTGGCGTTAAGATGCAAGAGAGCAAACTGGAAATGTCAATGTCATCTGGCATTCCCTTTATTTTCTCGCATTCAGTGACCATATTAGAGAAATCTCTTCCTTCCAGGAAGTATTTCTTTGCATTAAAAAGTTTTAGACAAAATTTACCCAGCACATACGCAACTTTTTCAGCTTTTCCTTTTGGGTTAGAAGCATATCTTAATTTTAAAGCCATTTCATGTATGAAATTATTTCGAACTGCATTGTAAGCACTTTGTTCATTCTTCATCTTGGACAATGACTTTGGATCATTCACAAATAAGGAGATGAATAATGCCAAAAGAATTGGGGAAGAGAAAACTTCTTTGGCAGCTGCAGTTAGATTCTCAAAGCTATTCACCAGTTTGTCAGTGTCAATAAAACCATCCATCTTAACAGCATAACTTCTCAAGAAGTTCATTTTGTCGCTAATTTCAATGATGGATTCGATGAACATTTTTATGTGGTTCAAATTCATTCTTTTCAGCTCATAGACGAAATTATTCCCTGCATCAACTCTTGAAGAAACAATGCAACTAGCGTTGTAATCTCTACAGAAAAGAATGATTTTATCTACTAGTTTTCTACAGTTGTTATTAATTTCATCGTAACCGTCAAGAAGAAATACTAATCCTTTCACAATTTTGAAGGCTTCGTAGATGTCATCTTCGGGGGAAAGGAAATCTTTGAGACATTCTCTGAGAAATTTGGCAAGATTTGTATGTTGCTCACTTCGGCACTCAATGTATATAGGGATTTTGAATTGCTCAATTTTGTCATACCTGGACGTACTACCATGAACTGAAATCTCTAGAATATCGTTACACATATTCCGCATCAGTGTGGTTTTGCCTGAACCCGGACCTCCATTTATAACAACAAACTTCTCATGTTTGTTGTTAAATATTTCGGTACAGGGAAATACTTTTTTGTTATCTTTCGTTTTACCGTCTTTGTCTTCAGTAGTAACTGATAAGTTAGAGCACTGGAAGATATCAGATGTATCTATCTTTTTTGAACTACCCGGTAGAGGTACAGAGAAATGAGGTGAATATCTTTCTAGCATGTTTGATGGGACCTCAGATGATATTTTCTGAGCGATGTACTTCACTCTGTTTTCATAGAAGTGAGTTGTGTCAAGAAGAATTTTATCGAACTCATCATCCAAATTTTTCACCTTTCTGTCAATTTCAGCCTGATTTTTGCCGTAAAGTTTGCCAGCAGCTCTGATACATTCTCTCATAGTTTCTCTTGTTTTATTAATATGAGATCCTTTAACAGCTTCTGCATATTCATGACTGATGTCATTTCTGAAGGCTTTGATTTCTTTGAGCAGACTCTCAACAGAGTTAGGATCTTTCATTTGTTCATTATACTCTTGGCCTCCAGTTTGGGCAATTTGATCATAGCATAGAATTGGGAGAAAATCATGCAGTGTTGTTATGTCAAATTCAGAAAAAGATTCTTTACTGATTTTGGATTCATTTTTCTTCAGCCATTTTTTGAGGTCTACATTACACTTTTCTTTAATTTTTGCTGCAATTTCCAAATCAATGATATGATCTATTATTTTCTTACCCTTGGGTAAAGCAAATCCCCAGTCAATTATGATCCGATAGACCAGAGGTCCGCAGTCAAACTTGATGCGATCATTTTTCAGTAAATTCAGGTCTTCTTCTTTGATTCCAAGAGGAGTTATATAATTTACTGTAGACATTTTTCTTGTCATTTGGTCTGGAGCTCAATCTAGTGAAGGAGGAAATAACAATTTAGTGAATGAATAACAACTATTTGGTTGCTTATTTATTACCATCTTCCACCTATTATACCATACATTGGATAAATTCATTGATAGAGTTATTAGACTATTCGCATACAGCATAACTATAGTGATAACAAACTAGGTAAGCACTAGGAGGACCATACTCTTCCTTACACAGGCTAAGACTATTTGGTCATTTTGACCAGGTGTCACAATATTTGATTCAGGAGGAAACTCGCTCCACATACTGAAAAACTAAATTCGTAAGATAAGCTATAGCCTATAGCCACGAATATTTCCAGCTATATATAAGAGATACAAAAGTGGTTTTTCTTTAATTAAATGAGGAAAAATATTATTTATATTTTCCAAATGAGTAGAATTGTCACGTCATGTGATATATAATGGATTTTTTCCTTGCTATCTTAAGCCTGGTTTACACGATCAGATTTATCTTAAGATAAATCGTAAGACTTCAGATCGGATGAAATTCCGTCGCATTTAGACGCATACGAGTTATCTCAAAACTGTCCAGTTCATGATAAATAGAGCCCGGATTTCTATGCTCTAACAGAATAACAGCATAGAAAGCTATAAAAGCATAGATGATCTATGCTTTATAGGCATTAACCTATTTTGCATACAAAGCATATAAAATTCTATTTAAGGATATTTTTGTCTATGCTACAGCATGCAAAACTATATATAAGAGAAATTAAAGTTTATGCTACAGTTGCTCCATTTTCTATTTACAGTTATTTTTTTGTTGTTGAAATTTAGTTCAAAGTCTTCGTAGTCTTAACAACTCATAATTCAATAATACCCAAAGTTAAGCGATCTGATAACGTCATGATACGAAATTTAGTTGATGAATTTGGGTGTTTTGCAATGAAAACGTTGTTTTGAAATGCAAGCCATGCAATGTGAAGTTGAGTAGCTACAAGAAATCAAATGCTGTAACACAGTTTAAAACAGCGAAACATAGGCGTAAGAGTGTAAATTTTGTAGATTTGAATGAGGATGATGCCAACATGATACCAACCGTATTGTAGCAAATAATCCTGGATTGCAACACATAGAATAAATACGAAGCATTATCGCTAGAGTGAAAGAGGTGCAGATTGAAAAGAATATAACACAAAATGACATGTATTTCAAGTAGTTGACATCAGTAGCAATGAAGTAGAAAGAAGCTTTTCGAAACTTCAAATTGTTTATTGTTAAATTATTTATATTCTAAATATAGTTACTAAATAAATAATTAAATCTCATTATTTTTCATATATCGTTATAGAGACTTATTTTTCTTGTTCTGATATTTTGTTAGATATTAATGAAACTTTAGCTGTCTCTTAGTAGAACTGAGAATCTGAGAAATTATCGTTTATGGTTATTTGTTGCTATATTATTTAATTGTCATATATTAATAATAATGCGATGCACAAAATGTGGTTCGATTTCCAATTCCATTTTTAATAATTACAAAAAGTTTACTTCGATAATTTTTCCATTTGAAACGGGAAACATTATTCAACATCTTATATACAACCTCAAAATTAAAGAAAAGTATACGTACCTAACTATGTTTACCATTTGACTTAAACGGCCTATTTTTAATGGTTTTGAATAAAGAAAACGTTATTTGAGGTATAACTAGTCAATTTATAACGGCATATTTAGCATAGAGTTTGGGCTATAAAGCATATTTTTAAGAGTATATTTTGCATAGTTTTTAGTGCTATTTCGCCTAGATTGAAAGGGCATAGAAATCTGGGCTCTAATGATAAACAAACAATACAAGGTTTGCTCGCGCGCAAGTGCCTCTTGACCTACACATCCGTGCGGGTGTATTTTGTGATGTCATAGATGTGAGAAAATCAGTTTTACCATGTTTTTTCGAGGAAAAGGACCTGTAAAATTTTAGTTTTGTGATCTATATAAATATATGACCTGTAAAATATTTTGATCTATGGTGTTATTAATTCCCTGATACTATTTGTTATAGAAAACACTAATTTTGAAGCAAAGGAAAAATAATTCAATTAGCTAATTGATGTTTATTTATTAATATTCAATAAGCTTACTATTATTAATATTCAATAAGCTTACTATTATTAACATTCAATAAGCTTAATATTACTTAAATAAACTTAAAAAAACAATGAAAAGATGCTTTCAACATGAACTAGCAAAATGAGCGACAACAATTCACAATACCATCGTCTATGACATCACGCGGGGTAGCGTAGAAAAAACTCAATTTCGTCTCATTTGCGGTCATACCTTGTAGAGTTATTATATCATGGTACAGTTCATGGCTATACCATGAGTACAACTGCCAATGATATCGTCATATCACTGTTTAGACTTAGATCGGAAGGATTAGAGAGAAGGATTAGTTCGGAATCGAGCTAACTATCAATTTTAACAAACTAAATTTTTATTGGTTACTCCTCAATAATTAGTTTTCATTTGGAGAATTTTAGACAGAATGTACGGCAATAGATAGAAATTTGCTCTGAAACCTGACTACGTGAAAAGTCTTGACTTAAAGATATCTACACTGTTGCTTACGGAGATATTTTCATAATAATGGCTACGTTTTTTTAAGGTATAAATATTAAATATACATGTTAGAAAAATGAACACAAAAAACAGTCCAATATTAAGAATAACAATAATCTATAGTATTTCTATTATTTCAGTGGTATATTAATTAACAAATTAAAAAAAATATTAGTGCTATGGAAAAGCTTAAATTTGAACGAGTAGTTAATAGATCACTAATTTTTTATAATAGCTGAGAAATAGAATAATAAATTTACGATATGTAAAACTATAGAATTGAAATAACCTAATAAATCGAAGCTGCTTAGAGTACCTTGCGACATTTGGTAATCCTTTAGTATTGCAGTAATGTTTGTACTTTGTAGCATCTCTTAATTATATGCGAAAATACGAAGGAACAGTCTTAAAATCGAACGAACAATATCAACAATATGGGCACATACGGGAATCAAATTCTGTTAATAAATATTAGCCTAAAATACTGATAATGATAGCCTAAAATATAATAGCCTAAAATACTGATAATAATAGCCTAAAATATAATATAATATATATAAACGCAATTTCCCATATTAGAACAGAGGTACAATGCAATTTCCCATATTACAACAGAGGTACAATGCAATTTCCCATATTAAAACAGAGGTACAATGCAATTTCCCATATTACAACAGAGGTACAATGCAATTTCCCCATATTAGAACAGAGGTACAATGCAATTTCCCATATTACAACAGAGGTACAATGCAATTTCCCATATTAGAACAGAGGTACAATGCAATTTCCCATATTACAACAGAGGTACAATGCAATTTCCCCATATTAGAACAGAGGTACAATGCAATTTCCCATATTACAACAGAGGTACAATGCAATTTCCCATATTACAACAGAGGTACAATACAATTTCCCCATATTAGAACAGAGGTACAATGCAATTTCCCATATTACAACAGAGGTACAATGCAATTTCCCCATATTAGAACAGAGGTACAATGCAATTTCCCATATTAGAACAGAGGTACAATGCAATTTCCCATATTAGAACAGAGGTACAATGCAATTTCCCATATTACAACAGAGGTACAATACAATTTCCCCATATTAGAACAGAGGTACAATGCAATTTCCCATATTACAACAGAGGTACAATGCAATTTCCCCATATTAGAACAGAGGTACAATGCAATTTCCCATATTAGAACAGAGGTACAATGCAATTTCCCATATTAGAACAGAGGTACAATGCAATTTCCCCATATCAGAATGAAATATTGCTGTCAATTTGTAAATTTTCAGTTGGTACTGTATATTTTCTTCCATTTAACTTCTGATAAATAATATTAAAAGAGAAGCAGAGTGATGTCGATAAACTATACAAACAGGAAGTACTAAAGTGATACCGATACTGATGCAAAAGCACTAATTGTACGTATCGTCTATAAATGTATCTGGATACTGACTGTCACTGGCCACACCCCTTTTCATAATTTTATAAGTGTTAACAAAGATATTAAACTCTAATAACTTAACAAGATACACTTCTCTTGCAAATTTCCATTTCAAAAGTGTTTTGTGCTGCCATCTAGGTTTGAAAGAGATAAATAGAATTGAAATATGGTAAAGACAATGGAGATATGTAGTGTGCGTGTGACGTCATAACAGCAACACTCTAAAATTACATTTAAGACAATTTCGCAGCGTAAAATTAATAAAACTGTTTATTTATTGTCTTAAAAATACAGTAATTGATCCATTCAAGTTATTCACATTGCTAAACCCCTATTTTTCTATTCATGTGTGTTGCCATCCATGGTTACGTCACGGGTAAAAATCACTCGATTTGTGAATAAGAGAAAATATTGAGCAGAAACTATTATAGTACCTCAGAAGGAATACAAAATATTTATAGTAGTGCCAACCGAGTGATTTGTGAGCGTGACGTAAGCTAGACAACAGATTAGGAGTTTAGCAGCTTAAACTAGAACAGGCACTGATGGAGCGCATTTTTTCGCCGATGTTACATTTATTGTCCATTTTGACCTTTTCGTGACCTTTACCTTCCACTTGATTGCTCCCAAAATCTAACCAAATGGTTCCTGGATATTGAACAATCGTCCCACCAAACAATTTGGTTCAAAATATTTCAAAAGTAATAACCGAATAAATCGATGACTGCTTTTAATATATCAATAAATAAACAGTTTTTTATAATTTTACCCACTTCCTTCATCCTATTTATGATTCTAGAGTGTTGCTCACATACAAAACATACCTTCGTTGTCCTTACTATATTTCAATTTTATTTACCGCTTTGAAACCATCTTATTGCCATATAAAAATTTTGAATTTACTCTGCCTGCAATGAGTTTATTTGAATATGCCTGAATGTGCTCTAGAGACAATGTATTAGAAAGTTCAATGGATAACTTCAAACAACTTTTATGTTCTTATTTCGGTTTAAACATTAGCTATTAACATTGGGAATTACTTACCAGCACCTCTACATCATTTAATTCACACCACTCGTTATATCACTCTACAGAGGTATGACTTCAAAACTCACGAGTTGGTGGCTAGAAGAAGAGAGAGGATATCCTAACGCGATAAAACTCTTATCACTGCAGGTAAACTTAGTACACCGGACGATCATTAAATTAACAAAGGACAGAAAATGTCCATTCTACCGGACATACAGATCGCTACAACGATCTTTTTAACTTATATGGTTTAACAAATATTTATCATATCCAGAGGTGTGACCGGAAAATTCGTCCATTAAACACAAAATAATTTATTTAATTAAATGAAACAAAATAATATGATAAATGTTTTGATATAAAATAGTTGTACTTCGTTGTATCCATTAAGTTTGTTGTACTGCACAATTCATGCATGATTGGGTAATGAAACATTAATCTTGATAGATATACAGTATAATAATTTCATAAATTTAATTTAAGATAAAATGTTTGGTGTCTTAGCGTTTTTAAAACCTGAAGATGTTGTTGGCGTTAATGGAAATTTATACAAGGCTGCCAATTGAGTTTTTTAACTACTTTGAAGCTACGTATATTGGAACAAAAGGGGGGAAACGAAACCAACGCGAAAACCCGTTATATCCAGTTGAATTTTGTAATGTTCAAGAAAGAGCATCCTAATATTTAGAAATTAATCGTGCAAAATGAAGGACGAAGAGTTAACTCAAACTAAAAGAATTCAAACAAAGAGAAGGTGACACACAGCGTAAAAGGCCAAATTATCGAGAAATATAAAGATAGTATTGCAATACACTCCGAATGAAACAGAATATTTGCTGACAAATATTACCTACGTTTTGCATAGCTGAAAAAGTTCAGCTATTCAATTTAAATATTTGATTAAGTTATTTCATTTTTATTTTTAATTTCTATTTATAAATGACATAATATATTAGCTACATAGAATGAAATTTACATCAACAGTTATATAACTTCTGAATATAAAAGTTATTTTGATCTATCAAGATTTTATGCAATTGCAATTATCTCTTTCATAAATTGTTAACGATTACAGGAAAGTTCACCGCCCTCAATTTGCCGCCGGAAAGTTCACTGCACTCAATTCAACTCATGGAAAGTTCACCGCAACTCAATTCACCGCATATATGTAAATTTCAATTCAAGTTATGTTTATTAATATTTCTTTTTCATTAAGGTTGATAAAAGGTTTGACAACTGGATGCATCTATTATAATGGATAGAAAAATATTCAAATAATATTTACATTACGTCTAAAACAACTCCTCATGAGTATTCGTGACAATAAAATGACTACAAATAGCAAAAATAAATACTAATAGGAAACAATGCATTATAATAATAAAAAATTAACAAAATAAATTATGTGCAATGTCTCGTACATATCCTAGGACATCGAAATTTTCATTGTAGGCCAACACTAGTCTTTGTAAACGAGCAGCAGTTTGAGTGTAGACCTTCTTTCCCATGGTAGGTATCCCACTAGCAATTAATTGTTCAATTTTGATTTCGGTTAGCTTAATGCTCTTGCTTGATGTTGTCTAAAAATTTCAATATATTTGGATGTGCAGAAGTCATTTGTTCATTGAAAGCCTTTTGGTCTAATTTCTTTAAAAAGAATATATACATACCACATTTCTAAATAATATTTAACACCTTCGATGTCCTCATCTGTATGGTCGTCCAAGCCACGTATCTTCTATAATCTATATAACCAAGGAATCTTGAGCCTCTGAAAGAAATGCACCCCGCACACACAATATAACCAAATACTACCCAAAAAGAAATTAATGTCGATCAACAACAATCGTTTCTTAATTTATATTATGGGATATATTCAGTAATAATATATTATTTCAATACTTTCAGTAATATTATATTGTTTAATATATTCAGTAATAATATATTATTTCATATATTCATAAATAAAATATCATTTCAATTTCATATTTTCAGTAATATTCGTTTAATATTCCCTAAACAAGCTTGTATTTT
Organism: Caprella mutica; assembly: GCA_947561585.1. Classification (NCBI taxonomy): domain Eukaryota; kingdom Metazoa; phylum Arthropoda; class Malacostraca; order Amphipoda; family Caprellidae; genus Caprella; species Caprella mutica. The sequence goes on from CANNZV010001937.1 coordinate 118,698, forward strand.
TAACGTATATCATTTCTATTTAGTTTCTCATTATTGTTATAATTTTCATATCATTGTTACATTTTGTATTAAATTGTTATTACGGTGAATTGAGTTGCGGTGAATTGAGTTGCGGTGAACTTTCCATGCGAGAATTGAGTGCGAAGAACTTTCCGGCGGTGAATTTAGAGCGAGGAACTTTCCGCACACCATTGTTATAACACTCAATAATGTCTTTTCTTTCTATTTCTAATTTAAGAAAACGGAAACGAGTTTTTAGTGGAGAATTTTTCGCGGCCGAATTTTCCGTGGACAAATTTTCCTAGCACCATTAAATAGATGAAAAAGTGAAGAAAATAGAGTATATCTCGTATTATCCTATTCTAACCAAATGTAAAATGTTTTCAAAATAGCAGTTCTCTAGATTGGATAAATTATAAATGTTATACTATTAATCGGGCCGTAAATAAAAATGTAGACTGCAGTTTTCTTTCGTCCCTTTTTAGATATTATATATGAACTTTAAAAATACATTTTTTTTATTGCACAAAGTTCTGAATAAATATTCGAACCGAAATTTCAAAATTGAGTTCGCTATTAGGAGGTGAAGAACCCAAAATTGGCGAATATTCGGGTTCGGAACCAAAGAAAAGGGTCGCGCGCCCAGCTCTGCAAGTATATACATGAGACTAAATGAAAAGGCAAACTAAGTGTTATTACAAAATTTAACATCCGTTCAATCATTATTTTTGCACATATGTAACACAGTTCAAATTTTAACAAGGTTCCCTATATTTTGCTAATTAACTACCAAGAAGTTCATATCGTACAAATTAGCCATCAAAAATGTTAAAGGTCCTCTCCACTCTAAATTTAAATTTAAAAAAATCTGGAATTGCTTTAAATTTGTAGAGCTAAGGTTATATAACATATAACAGTAAGCAGATTTTAAATCGATCAAGTATTATGTTCGCAATTAATTATATAAGAAATATTCACATTCCGCTTTTTTTTCATTCTGAGATTCATTAGAAGAAAAAGCACGCATAATTGAGTAGGTATGTTCCGTCGAATATACATAGTACATACCTATTCAAATACAGTGTTTTAAAATGAACAGTTCTCTAGATAGGAAAAATATTATGATATATGATTCTTAAGTCATGTGTAGTGTAGTGAACCACCCTGAATTTTAGAGTTCTGAGAAATAAATAACCTTGTAGCTATAATAAATTTATTTAAAAAAGAAAGAAAATATATTCTATAGTCTGCCATGAAAAGGCAGGTTTTCTATTCATCTCTTAAGTACACTCTCTATAGTGAACTATATAGTTGAAGTTCACTATAGTATGATTTCTTTTCGAGTACAGCACAATCATTTGACTTTCGCAGAGACAAAATAAAAAAAGTCTATATCATCTGTGATTTATATTGAAATTAGGACATAAGCTATTATATTATTGTAACTTATAAATATTGCAGTACATTTATATTATTCCTCAGTGATTTCATTTAATGTTTCCATCTTTTTAATCATATAGATTGAAACTGAAATGCAGCCACATTTTCCTATTTAAATGTATAGGTATTTCTCATTTAAATGTATAGGTCTTTTCCCATTTATATGTATAGGTTATTATTTATGCTATGATTTTTTCTAGTCAATAAATTTTATTGATCTTTATTCTTTTCTTTCACTGATGTTATCTCACATAGAAGTTTGTTATGGAGGGGATTTACTTTTCAATTAATTATTCGAAAATTGTCGAGGCAGCTTGGTGACAGAACATTCAATATTGTTTATTTGAAGTATATATCGTGCTAGGAAATTATGGCTATTCTTTCACTTAACTTACAAATAATTAATCAATTTAACTATATAAATATTGAATTGCTTAAATCTTTTCTTACCGTCTCAATTCCAACAGGATGATGAAATTCCTTCTGCCTACTCCAAAGAAGAATTCAAGATGAAAATTGAGGAAGAAATTAATAAGTGCAGAGATTTAAAAGCTGTGACTTACATAGCTTATCGTGGATCAGATCTAGATTTGACTGTTCTATATGAGAGTATAGTTAGATATATGTTTATAAAGGCATTGAGTAGAAATGCAGGGCATGAAATGGGTGAAGATGGCATTGACACACTCTACATGCCTGATCTCTCACTTCTTATCTCCAGAAGAGTGCTGGTGACATGACTAGAGTCCTACGAATGGTTCCATCTGCACTGAAAATTAATGCAAATGGAGCACCGAATCTATTTCTAACTGCGATAGAAAAAACTTTAGATACTTTGACTAAAGTTACTTATGAAGGAACTAATCTAACCTTAGCACATCTAAATACTCTTGGGAAATGTGAGAAATTATCTCATGTTAACCTGACTGGTAATTTGGTAGTTTCTGAAGAAGTTCCAGAAAGCTTTCATAATATTCCAGCTTGGATGATTGATTTGAAAGGGAACTTCCATTGCCCTTACGTTGCCAATCTTTTTTTCAGCGAAACTCTCACATGTTTTTTCTGTTTGTTACGGTACCATTGCGGGGTTCAAAAACGAACTTCTCACCAAATATACAAACCTATTTTCTCTTTCCATCAACATGGAGTCAGAGAGGGTAGCCGGTAAATTGCTCGAAAACAATTGCTCGAAAGACAATTGCTCGAAAGCAATTGCTCGAAAAACAATTGCTCGAATGAGCAATTGCTCGAAAGAACAATTGCTCGAAAGACAATTGCTCGAAAAACAATTGCTCGAACGAACAATTGATCGAATGAACAATTGCTCGAATTATCAAATTGCTCGAATGAACAAAATTGCTCGAATTATAAAATTGCATAGTTTTCGATTTTATAAAAGTCAGTTATTCATGAAGTGGAGCTGCACCTAACAATCCTTGTTTCTTTTTAGTAATTGATCATTAATCATTCTATAAATGATTTTAATTATTACTTATTCTGCGAAATCATTTTTTAGACCATTTGTGTCATCTCGTATGTAACATGTGAATTGGAATCATGTGGTGAATCAGTACTATTCATGTTTTTTTTATCATAAAACCCGAAAAATTTATAGATTTACTAAAACTCTGCCATAACTTTGAGTTATTTTACCTATTGAGGTGCCACATACAGATAGGCCAGTAATAAATTAATCTACAAATTTTTTCGG
>CANNZV010001938.1:0-15658 GCA_947561585.1 Caprella mutica
ATAGCAGTTAGATGTAGCAGTTAGAGTGAACAGTTAGACGTAGAAGTTAGAGGGAACAGTTAGATATAGCAGTTAGATGTAGCACTTTTATGTAGCAGTTAGAGTGAACAGTTAGACGTAGGATTTAGAGGTAGCAGTTAGATATAGCAGTTAGATATAGCAGTTATATGTAGAAGTTAAAGTGAACAGTTAGACGTAGCAGTTAGAGGTAGCAGTTAGATATAGCAGTTAGATATAGCAGTTAGAGGGAACAGTTAGATATAGCAGTTAGATATAGCAGTTAGATATAGCAGTTATATGTAGAAGTTAGAGTGAACAGTTAGACGTAGGATTTAGAGGTAGCAGTTAGATATAGCAGTTATATGTAGAAGTTAAAGTGAACAGTTAGACGTAGCAGTTAGAGGTAGCAGTTAGATATAGCAGTTAGATGTAGCAGTTAGATGTAACAGTTAGAGAGAAACGTTAGATTTAGCAGTTAGAGTGAACAGTTAGACGTAGCAGTTAGAGGTAGCAGTTAGATGTAGCAGTTAGATGTAGCAGTTAGATGTAACAGTTAGAGAGAAACGTTAGATTTAGCAGTTAGAGTGAACAATTAGACGTAGCAGTTAGATATAGCAGTTATATGTAGCAGTTAGAGGGAACAGTTAGACGTAGCAGTTAGATATAGCAGTTATATGTAACAGTTAGAGAGAAACGTTAGATTTAGCAGTTAGATGTAGCAGTTAGAGTGAACAGTTAGATGTAACAGTTAGATGTAGCAGTTAGATGTTACAGTTAGATGTAGCAGTTAGATGTAGCAGTTAGATGTAGCAGTTAGATGTAACAGTTAGATGTATCAGTTAGATGTAGCAGTTAGATGTAACAGTTAGATGTAGCAGTTAGATGTAGCAGTTAGATGTAGCAGTTAGATGAAACAGTTAGATGTAGCAGTTAGATGTAGCAGTTAGATGTAGCAGTTAGCTGAAACAGTTAGATGTAGCAGTTAGATGTAGCAGTTAGATGTAACAGTTAGATGTATCAGTTAGATGTAGCAGTTAGATGTAACAGTTAGATATAGCTGTTAGATGTAGCAGTTAGATGTAGCAGTTAGATGAAACAGTTAGATGTAGCAGTTAGATGTAGCAGTTAGATGTAACAGTTAGATGTAGCAGTTGGATTTAGCAGTTAGATGTAACAGTTAGATGTAGTAGTTAGATGTAGCAGTTAGATGTAGCAGTTAGATGTAGCAGTTAGATGTAACAGTTGGATGTAGCAGTTGGATTTAGCAGTTAGATGTAACAGTTAGATGTAGCAGTTAGATGTAGCAGTTAGATGTAACAGTTGGATGTAGCAGTTAGATGTAGCAGTTAGATGTAGCAGTTAGATGTAGCAGTTAGATGTAACAGTTGGATGTAGCAGTTGGATTTAGCAGTTAGATGTAGCAGTTAGATGTAGCAGTTAGATGTAACAGTTACATGTAACAGTTAGATGTAGCAGTTAGATGTAGCAGTTAGTTGTAACACTTAGATGTAGCAGTTAGATGTAACACTTAGATGTAGCAGTTAGATGTAGCAGTTAGATGTAGCAGTTAGATGTAACACTTAGATGTAGCAGTTAGATGTAGCAGTTAGAGTGAACAGTTAGATGTAGCAGTTAGATGTAACACTTAGATGTAGCAGTTAGATGTAGAAGTTAGATGTAACAGTTAGATTTAGGTAAATAGAGGTAAATAGAAGTTTCGAAATTTTCAAAGTTTATTTGTAATATCGCTTTAAAACTATGAGACTGAAAAATTGTTTTAAAAACACAAGGTACTAAGGCATTGGGTCTGTTGAATTTATGCAGTTGCATCATAGCATATGTGTTCAAATTTCAATGATTTGTTTATGTTTGACAAGCTAAAATAAAACATGTTAGTTATTTTCTATTTAACATGTACTTATTTTGTTACGCTAAAATATGAATGTACTTTGGAGCAACATTTGTATTCGAATATTTAGTTTTTATGTCAATATTCATTATAGTTTGAAGGAAATGTAATTGGATTCAATTAAATTGCTCAGTTTTAAAGTACAGAAATATTCTTTGGTTTCAAGGCCATAAAAATTGTTTTAATACAAAGAAAAGTGTAAAAAGTAAAAATAACGAGATAAACTAACCTTGCAGCATTTAAAACATTATTTAACTTGCTAGATTATTTATAATTACTTAATATATTTGTTACTTAAAATATTTTAACAACATATGTGACATATCATTGAACCTTTTGAAAAGAGAAAAATAATTTAAAAATACACTATCAGTGTATATGTGTGGTGAAAATTATGTTTAACCTCAGCGCAGTAGACGCTAGCCGTGAAAGGTCGGCCTACCGAACTACTGCGTTGATTTTAGCTGCGAAATAGAGAGTTTTGATATCATTTGTACATGTCAATACATAAGAGTTTCGTGCAATATTATTCCGAGTGACGAGTAAATTGATATGAGATCAAAGAGATATTTGATATGACAGTATAGTAGTGTTCTGACGCACTCTCACGTGATGACAGAAACGTAAAATGCTATTGTGAGGAAAGGGTAGAGATTGTGATTAGAGGAAGGGAGAAAGGTATGGTGGGGCTATAGGAGAGAAAACGAGAAAAGGATGGTGGGAAATTCGTCCACGAATTGCTTTATTTTGTATTATATTTATTATGTGCATTTATTTTATATAAAATATTATTTATATATACTCTGCAATATAAATGTATTTAATACCCTTATTTGATGGTAATTAGAAATGTATGGTTTTTGACTAAATTCTTATTGCAATCTTTTCATCCTGTTGGCTGGCATCAGTAAAATAATAAAAGTGAAAACTTTTTAATGAACCTGAACTACAATAATCATCAATATTAGTATTCAGATTAGGTAATTAGATGCAATATTTGTTCAGAAATTAGTATTTTATAGCAGAATATTTTTAACAGTGATTACCTAAATTACATACATAATAATATGCAGGTATATAATATACTTCTAAAAAAATGTAATTAGTTCTTTTTAGTGTTACGTTATATTATTTAAACGTAAAAACGTCCGTGTTATTGGACTGTTTCATATTTTCGGGCTTATACATATATAATAATGATAATTATTACCTCTATTGTAATTACTTTAATTCCTAAGTATCCACACATTTATTCTTGTTAGGACCCTGCTATTTCAGTTCTAAACTTTAGATACTCATAATTCACTAATTAATGCAAAATATTAAACGAGGTAAATAACTTAAAGATACAGTCAACCCGTTTAGCATATTTAATTTTATAACTGTAATCGATAGATACACATTCTTATGTGTTAATACATATTCATATATCACTATTATATTATTGTATATTTACACCTGCCTATTAATGTAATAGTGAAAAATAATATAAACTATATTCCATAAACACTTTAAAATACAAAATAAAGCCATTCGTGGACGAATTTTCCGTGGACGAAATGTCCGTTGGACGAAATGTCCGTGGACGAAATGTCCGTGGACGAAATGTCCGTGGACGAAATGTCCGTGGACGAAATGTCCGTTGGACGAAATGTCCGTGGACGAAATGTCCGTGGACGAAATGTCCGTGGACGAAATGTCCGTGGACGAAATGTCCGTGGACGAAATGTCCGTGGACGAGATGTCCGTGGACGAAATGTCCGTGGACGAAATGTCCGTGGATGAGATGTCCGTGGACGAGATGTCCGTGGACGAAATGTCCGTGGACGAGATGTCCGTGGACGAAATGTCCGTGGACGAAATGTCCGTGGACGAAATGTCCGTGGACGAAATGTCCGTGGACGAAATGTCCGTTGGACGAAATGTCCGTGGACGAGATGTCCGTGGACGAAATGTCCGTGGACGAGATGTCCGTGGACGAAATGTCCGTGGACGAGATGTCCGTGGACGAAATGTCCGTGGACGAGATGTCCGTGGACGAAATGTCCGTGGACGAAATGTCCGTGGACGAAATGTCCGTGGACGAAATGTCCGTTGGACGAAATGTCCGTGGACGAGATGTCCGTGGACGAAATGTCCGTGGACGAGATGTCCGTGGACGAAATGTCCGTGGACGAGATGTCCGTGGACGAAATGTCCGTGGACGAGATGTCCGTGGACGAGTTGTCCGTGGACGAAATGTCCGTGGACGAAATGTCCGTGGACGAAATGTCCGTGGACGAGATGTCCGTGGACGAAATGTCCGTGGACGAAATGTCCGTTGGACGAAATGTCCGTGGACGAAATGTCCGTGGACGAGTTGTCCTAGACCCATTTTACACATAATAGGTAGGTGAATATTCACTGGAATTTTCCTACATAATGCAGGTATGTATACAGGGTGTTTCATTTCATATCCTATAAAATTTTACAGCTTCCATAAAAACCCAAAATATAAAAACATTCAGGAATATCAAATTGTCTAAAGATGCTCCGTTGTCGAGATATAGATACCCTGATTGTAGGGTAATTTTTAACCTTCACAATAACGTTATGATAAGTACTAAGGTCTGTTATGTTACATTTTCCACTAATGACCATCTGTTAGGAAGTTAAGTACTTGTGAATATCTAGGTAATAGTCATTTTAAAACTTTGAAAACATCACTATTTTGAAAAGTGAGTAGTTTTGTTAATTTAGGTTTTCGTAAAACAATATTTCTTTTATGTGAAATTTACTATGTACATCAAAATTACCCTAAATTCAGGGTATCAATATCTAGATTACGAAGCATTTTAGGACATTTTATTGTTCGTGAAAAAGTGAATAGTTTGGGTTTTTATGCAATCTGTCAAATTTAGTATCTGAAATGAAACACCCTGTATAACTGTTATAAGAAACAAAGAGCAAAACACAGGATCTTACATTACTCATCATTGTATAGCGGTTAAAAGAGCTACAGTAAGTTAATTTATTTATTTAAACAGAATACCCTTACAAAAGGATTGAGAATACGGGTATCTCCTCAATCTTATAAAAAAATGAATTCAATTTATTTTTGGCGAGAAATTGAAATTGATAACTAATGAAATTAATAACTAATTATAAATATATAAATTGTAAGTGCACGTCATTTCTTTTTTAAAAAATGCTAAATTTGATATCTTATGTCTTTAATTACAATTTTCCCAATGCTCTAAATTTGGCCCAGCACGCAGTGAGAGGCTAAGGTTTCAAATGAGAGATTTAATTAATAATCTGATATATGACGGAAGGCACTCCATTTCGCAATACAAGGAAATCATTTGGAAATAACTTTCTCTAAAAATGACTTATCCTCCATTGGAGTAATCAATTCGCAGCTCCAAACTTCAGAAACTTCACTCCGAGTGTTCTCTCCAACTCCAAAGCTAAGAAAACTGAGGAACTTTTAGCAGTGGAGGCTATTTTCGGGGTCATACCTTAACTTTTCTGCTCTTTATTTAGTCTGCAGAAAAATGATCCTGATAAATTTTATTGAACGAATGTTTGTAATTTATGTTATTAGCAAGAAGCTTTGAGAAAAAAGGTTTGTAATGAGTTTCGTTATTGTAAATATTATTTGATGGGAATAATTTGATATAAATTTGATTTCAATCTGTCATTGCTTTATTGAAAAAAAAATAGGAAGAAGGTATAAGGGAAAAAATGAAGGAAATATTGTTCTGAAAATTTCCTTTTCAGAACGTCTCTTTTTTCATAACTTTCAAACGACGACGAATGAACTCTTTTATCAGAACCGAAGTATTAATCAATTCTAATGTTCTTATCTATTACATTATATTTTAATTAACTATTTTGTAAATATAATGATGTTTTATTTCGAATAGAAGATAATAAACCAATAGCCACACAAAAACAAGATAATTATATACCAATATATATTAATGTTATTGACTTAAGTATGGTAAAAATTATAAACAACCGTAAATAGGTTTCATGTTGTCCAGCTTAGTATTATAATCTATATAATAATGCGATAGCCTGGGTGTTGGTGTGTGTCACTTACTATACAGGGTGACCCATAAAAACTCAACCCAATTTTAAATCATTCTAAATATTGTATTTATACCTAGATATTTAAAGTAGAAACAACAAATTTGACAAACTGTCATTGCTTAAGATTATACGTATGCAACAGCAAAGATCACCATTCACTTTAATTGAATTAATATAACTTAAAGAGCACAGAGGTGAATTTGGTTCTTTACGCTATTCTATAAATATCTGTGTTGCAGTTTCATTAAAATTCATATAACGGTATATAGAATATAGTATATACTATATATATATACTATATATATAATATATAAAGACACATGACGGTGGTGGTAGTATACATACATGTAAAAAAATCCTATTTTTAATTTAAATGGGGGAAGTGTAGGTGGAGGAAGTGTAGGTGGAGGAAGTGTAGGTTGAGGAAGTGTTGGTGGAGGAAGTGTTGGTGGAGGAAGTGTTGGTGGAGGCATAACTTATTTTAGATAAAAGGTTGTAGGGTTATAATATTTAATGGATGGAGTGAACTGTAGCTACTTAAATGATTTATTACATTGAATTTACTCTACGTATTTAAACTGTTTGACTGACTGACATATTGAATTTTATCAAAAACCAAAGCAAAACCTATTTATTGATTTCCCAATTCCCTAGAATTTCCAAGGGATCCAGCTAATTTAATTAAAGATTTAAGTAACAGTTCAAATATTATTATCAAAGGAGCTTCCACATTACTATTATCAGAGCAACCTTAACTAACCCTCTGCACTCCTTCAGTAGATCTGGTCTCTGACCCAGGGACTAGAACCTCTCACGACAACACCCCAAGACACTCAGTTAATTCTATAACTTTTTTCGAATACTCAAAAGGAAGAGTCTTCAATTTTGCCAAAGTTTTCTTAATTTCGGGAAGTCACGAGAAGAAGAGTTTGAATAAACTGAGTTTGGTGGAGTTACGTGTGGAGAGAGTGGAGTTACGTGTGGAGAGAGTGGAGTTACGTGTGGAGAGAGTGGAGTTACGTGTGGAGAGAGTGGAGTTACGTGTGGAGAGAGTGGAGTTACGTGTGGAGAGAGTGGAGTTACTTATGGACACAGGGAGTGGAGTTACGTGTGGAGAGAGTGGAGTTACTTATGGACACAGAGAGTGGAGTTACTTATGGACACAGAGAGTGGAGTTACTTATGGACACAGAGAGTGTAGTTACTTATGGACACAGAGAGTGTAGTTACTTATGGACACAGGGAGTGGAGTTACTTATGGACACAGGGAGTGGAGTAACTTATGGACACAGAGAGTGGAGTTACTTATGGACACAGAGAGTGGAGTTACTTATGGACACAGAGAGTGGAGTTACTTATGGACACAGGGAGTGGAGTAACTTATGGACACAGAGAGTGGAGTTACTTATGGACACAGAGAGTGGAGTTACTTATGGACACAGAGAGTGGAGTTACTTATGGACACAGAGAGTGTAGTTACTTATGGACACAGGGAGTGGAGTTACTTATGGACACAGAGAGTGGAGTTACTTATGGACACAGAGAGTGGAGTTACTTATGGACACAGGGAGTGGAGTTACTTATGGACACAGAGAGTGGAGTTACGTTTGGAGAGAGTGGAGTTACTTATGGACACAGAGAGTGGAGTTACTTATGGACACAGAGAGTGGAGTTACTTATGGACACAGAGAGTGGAGTTACTTATGGACACAGGGAGTGGAGTTACTTATGGACACAGGGAGTGGAGTTACTTATGGACACAGAGAGTGGAGTTACGTTTGGAGAGAGTGGAGTTACTTATGGACACAGAGAGTGGAGTTACTTATGGACACAGAGAGTGGAGTTACTTATGGACACAGAGAGTGGAGTTACGTTTGGAGAGAGTGGAGTTACTTATGGACACAGAGAGTGGAGTTACTTATGGACACAGAGAGTGGAGTTACTTATGGACACAGAGAGTGGAGTTACGTTTGGAGAGAGTGGAGTTACTTATGGACACAGGGAGTGGAGTTACTTATGGACACAGAGAGTGTAGTTACTTATGGACACAGGGAGTGGAGTTACTTATGGACACAGAGAGTGGAGTTACTTATGGACACAGGGAGTGGAGTTACGTTTGGAGGGAGTGGAGTTACGTGTGGAGAGAGTGGAGTTACTTATGGACACAGGGAGTGGAGTTACGTGTGGAGAGAGTGGAGTTACTTGTTGAGAGAGTGGAGTTACTTATGGCCACAGGGAGTGGAGTTACTTATGGACACAGGGAGTGGAGTTACGTGTGGAGGGAGTGGAGTTACTTGTTGAGAGAGTGGAGTTACTTATGGACACAGGGAGTGGAGTTACTTATGGACACAGGGAGTGGAGTTACTTATGGACACAGGGAGTGGAGTTACGTGTGGAGGGAGTGGAGTTACTTATGGACACAGGGAGTGGAGTTACTTATGGACACAGGGAGTGGAGTTACTTATGGACACAGGGAGTGGAGTTACGTGTGGAGGGAGTGGAGTTACTTGTTGAGAGAGTGGAGTTACTTATGGACACAGGGAGTGGAGTTACTTATGGACACAGGGAGTGGAGTTACGTGTGGAGGGAGTGGAGTTACGTGTGGAGAGAGTGGAGTTACTTATGGACACAGGGAGTGGAGTTACGTGTGGAGAGAGTGGAGTTACTTGTGGAGAGAGTGGAGTTACTTATGGACACAGGGAGTGGAGTTACGTGTGGAGAGAGTGGAGTTACGTGTGGAGAGAGTGGAGTTACTTATGGACACAGGGAGTGGATTTACGTATGGAGAGAGTGGAGTTACTTATGGACACAGGGAGTGGAGTTACTTATGGACACAGAGAGTGGAGTTACTTATGGACACAGAGAGTGGAGTTACTTATGGACACAGAGAGTGGAATTACTTATGGACACAGGGAGTGGAGTTACGTGTGGAGAGAGTGGAGTTACTTATGGACACAGGGAGTGGAGTTACGAGTGGAGAGATTGGAGTTACTTATGGTTACAGGGAGTAGAGTTACGTATGGAGAGAGTGGAGTTACGTATGGAGAGAGTGGAGTTACTTATGGTCACAGGGAGTGGAGTAACGTCAGCTTGTGGAGAGAGGGAGTGCAGTTACGTCAGTGTGTGTGGAGAGTGGAGTCACGTCAGCGTGTGGAGAGAGAGTGGAGTCACGTCAGCGTGTTTGGAAAGAGTGGAGTCATGTCAGCGTGTGGAGAGAAAATAGAGTTACGTCAGTGTGTGGAGAGAGAGAGTGGAGTCACGTCAGTGTGTGGAGAGAGAGAGTGGAGTCACGTCAGTGTGTGGAGAGAGAGTGGAGTCACGTCAGCGTGTGGAGAGAGAGTGGAGTCACGTCAGCATGTGGAGAGAGAGTGGAGTAACGTCAACGTGTGGAGGGAGAGTGGAGTAACGCCTTCGTGTGGAGGGAGAGTGGAGTAACGCCTTCGTGTGAAGGGAGAGTCCACTACTCTCACAATTATGAGTAGAGAGAATATCATCAACGTGAAATTAATTTATAGTTCATATTGAGAAGCTCAGTCTAACTCATGTAATAAAATAACAGCTTTTTATTAGACATTTGAGTCGTTTGATGTTCAAAATGAATTTTATACGATATCAAATTGATGTTTAATTAGAATATCATTTTAACTATATTCAAATTAATTCCATCTATATTATTTAATGAATGATTCATACTAGTATGACAATCTGCATAAATTAAAGATGATTTCGAATGTTGATCTTATTATTCATTAAGACTTCTGTTTACATATATTACGGATACTTTCTTAAATTTCCCACCATTTTTTACCTTCTATATCACCCTCCCTGTGGGGGTCACTTAGATAAAGTACTGCAGTACACAGCCCCGATCTGGAGGTCCATCTCCCCAAAAAAGAGGATTTTTGTTCTTTTCAATGTTCACCATTTGAGATTATTAGCCAAGGAAGTTGGTTGAGATTTTGAAGGCTTTGTGCCAATCTCTGACGGATAATTAACTCAAGTTTGAACAAAAGCTTCTCTTTTATTTAAGATACTTAGTGAAAATCAGCAAAAAGCTGGAAAGGAGTATCTTATAATCTTTACCTCTTCTGATAAACTTCTGAGGTTCTTTTCGAAAAAAGTGAGAGATTTTCCTCCGAACCATTGGCTGTATTTTGTAGCTGATATTTGCTTGATTTGATTACATGGCTTTTGTTCTTAAAGATTTGGTGCGTTTATTGCAATAAGAATAGTTCAGAGTATTTAAATACCTAAAGTTTTATTTTATTACGGAGGCTTAAGAGTAAACATTATCATGTCTTGATTATTATTAATCTACAAACTGTACAACAATTGTTTTTATCCTAAATTCAGTCCACTGACAAAATTTGTTTCCAAGTAAACTTATATTCAATTTATGTTCTGATATTTAACGTAAGAAACTTTATAAATTATGATACCAGAATGCAAGTCATGCTACCTATATCTAATTGAATAGACTGGCTTTAATACATTCAGATGTAATTTTTTTTTTAAATTATTCATCCCCTTCTCTAATACTATTGGAAAATATTCCATTTGGTATTTATAATGTGACGTACTTTAATTCAATTTTTTTCTGAATATGTTCAATTCTTTTGAAATCCTAGATTCTTCTGTCGGTATTCATTAGGATAAATAATTAATTTGAGCCGTCGTTAGGTAGGATCTAATTATAAGAGAGGAGTTGTAGCTAATGAGAAATACTACGGTGTTTCCAGGTATGTACCAACATTATCATTTTTGGAGAACGTTGCCAAGAGAGTGATATTTAAAGGGGATTTTAATATAGTAAATAAATTGGTAGAAAATTCACATTAAATGACTTTTAATTCACATAAAATAAAGGAGAATACATGGAAATTGGGTTCATTAGTTATAGTCTTGCTTGGCTTTTTTTTATTATACATAGGACCTAAATAACTGATATTGTACCTAAGTTGTATTTTTCAAAGACATACTTATGTGAAAAATTTAGAAATTATTGTTAAAAAATTTGATTTGTTTCAATATTCAATTTATATGATTTTGTTGAAAAAAAATTCATCACTCTGTACCTAATGACCTCTGAGTATTTTCCTCTATTTTATATCAGCCTTATGATTAATTTTCCTCTCCTGCTTATTTCAATATACCATTTTTCATGGATGGATGAGGAAAATGAAGAGGGGATAGAAAATTAAGCCTACGAGCCTACCTCAGTTACTTATAACTTTATCGAGGCCTTATAGATTCAATCAAATTCAACCATAATGGTCTTTGGAAATAGGAATTGATATTGAATACAATAGCTGTCAATCGAATGTTGATCAACATTATTAGATGTTTTCAAGTGTCCAAAGTTTCAGGATATGGCCTCTCAATCCGAAATCATTGTATAAAGTGAGATAAAATACACTTTTTGTGGTGGTAGTAAAACCGTTCCGAACTTTCACCATAGAATTAAGTTTTCCGGAAATTATGTCTTTCACTATTATTGCCTTCGGAGGAAGAAAGCTTTCTTTCTTTCCCCCGGGAACTGCCCTGATAGCTTGTGAAGAAACTCAACTACAATGGAAGTGTGCGGACAAATCTCCAGATCTGGAAATTAGGCAGCAGCTATTAGTTAGTGATTAATATTTGATAACTCTGAAGAACTATCACTTGAACATCTCAAATGGTTAAGCTGCCTACTGAAATTTTCATTAGACCTCTTCACCAATGAAGTTATTAGTGAGCTATCTGTATAGAATGATTTTTAGAGTAATTTGGGGTCTACGGTCTACGGTTCGAAAAAGTTTGATTTATTTTTACAGTCCGACAATAATTGCTATCTGCAATTATGATCCGATTGAAAACTTCCTCTAAAGTAATATTAACAGTTATTATGGCAGTTAGACAAAGAACCGAGTTTAATTATCAAGAATAATAGTTTTCAATTATCTTTATCTCTCCTTCATTAATAACCTCATTAAAAAGCAACAGTGAAAAATAGTCTGTACATTTTCTGAATTGGAATGGTTTTCTCGTTAATGGAGTGATGGTTAAAACACAAAACCAATCGACAAAGTAATTATCACTGCCTAAAATTTCACCATTCGACGCACTAAAAAAGTACACGGTAAAGATAATTTGTATTTAGAAGGGTTATTCTCCCATAGAACTCTGTTGTCATTTTGTTTGTTTTGTATTGCAATTTTTTCAAATAGATCATTTAAAATTGTTTTTGTTATAAAATACCTGCAGGTATCATGGATACAAACTGAAATAAAATGTAATTATATCACTTTTTATTATATCTTTGAAAAATTTCATGGGAAAATTTGGAGGAGCTTAGCAAAAAGTCTGGTGGAAAGACTTAAAGAACCCTACGTGTGTACGGTTCTTAATGCAAACATAAAGTAGTTTGAAGAATTCACCTGATTGATTTGGTGTCTCTCTATATAATAAGATACTTTCCTACAGTATTTTAATGTAAGGAATAGAGCGCATAACATTGCTGTACATAACAATGTTAAACTTCATTGCAAACAAGTTTAAACAATTACTTCAGAAGCTGTGTAGAACGTACAGATGGAGATTGTCTGCCATTCTTGGCTAACTATCCGTATCTTCGAACTGCTTTACTAAACTGGGGCACAAGAAACAATAACATCATTTTCTGAAGTTACCTTAAAGTTCGGAAAATTACCTAACATTATTACTTAAAGTTACCCAAACATTGAGAAAATATACCCTAATGCTATTTTTCAAGGTCACCCTAAAAAGTGGAAGCTGGACATTAGTATTCGAAATTGCCATTGAGAAAATACCTTCTACATCATTTCTGCAAGTCATTCTAACATAACGAACCAATAATAGTAGGAATTAATTGCCAGTAACCAAAAGACCAATCATGTTATCAGTCACGAGTTACAATTATTATGAACAATGGGAATATTGTCTGACATTAATTTCAATTCGACTATTTAGATATCAAAGACTTACTTCCAAACAATAATTAAAGTCGCGATTGGGAAGAGAAAGTCGCCTTTTCTCTGCGAACAAAGGCGCCATTGAGAGATGTTGTGACAAGGGATGTAACAATTGCTAGGGACAATGCATCTTCTCAATGCTATGATTTACAGACAAAGGAATGCAGATTGAGTGAAGTTAGAAGAAAGGAGTGAATCTCGGCATTAAACCTTTGGGACTCTGATCATTATTTTACTCAACTTTGGCTGATTTGAGCATATGATCTGAAGGGCCGTACACACGTAGGGTTTTTTAAGTCTTTCCACCAGACTTTTTGCTAAGCTCCTCCTACTTTTTCCACAAGAATATAAGAAAAAACTATATAATTATTACTTATTTTAGTTGGTATCCATGATACCTGCAGGTATCATGGATACCAACTAAAATAAATAATAATAATAAAGATTATTATTATTAATAATCCTAAAGACTCCAATAATAAAATGAATAAAAGTTTATTAAAGAGGGTTATGAGAAAGTAACTAGAATTTTAATCAACTCATTCTTTACACTACGACTAAGTTTACAAAAAAGGAATAATAAATGAAGAGTACGATAGCAGGATAACTTCCGGTAATTGAGTATTTACACTGCAAACAAATGTCAATTTCTTCCAAATATCCTGAGAATAATTTTATTTCTCGTCACGAGGAAGACTTCATTTGCAGGTTTTGTTTGCGATAAATTTCAGAGGATTATTTTTCTCGCAAAATCAGCTTTTGTGACTGCATAGCGACAAAGCAAAGGCAGTAAATTGTCGCAGTAGAGCCAGTAGAGTGAGTGGTGGTAGTGACGTCATTAAAGCAACGCACTAAAATTAAAACCAAAAGGCTTAGTGTATAGAAATATGAATAATCTGTTCATTGTTTGATATTCTGACAATATCTGATGAGTTTTTGTATTGCTTTAGTCACTTTAATTACCTTAAAATTGCTGCAAATATGTTAACTGATGACGTCACGTACCCAGAACACATCAATTGTTGACATTGTCTATTTTACTTCATTTCAGTCAGAAATGTTTTCCGGAGAATAGATTTTGCATTTTGCTATGATTGCTGTCAATATTTTCCATTTTTTTATAAACGTAGCAACTGATTGATTAAATTACTCTAGAACTAAGATGTTTTCTTTAGCTAATTGAAGGAAAAAGCTTAGATGATGTTAGTTTTCGAAGATAATTTTCAAAATATGTTTGTATATGCACCCATACCATAATTCAAAATATATACATTATACAAGTAATAAAATAAATAAAAAGAAATTAATATAAATATAGTGGACCTATTTATTATTAGAGCACGGGTATAGTCACAAAGTTGTTATTTTATCACAGTTTGTCTTTTAATATATTTTTCTATTAAAAAACAGTATAGAAACTTTGGTAATTATTGTTCCACATTAACAATGCTATTCTAATATTTCATATCTATTTGTGAATAGTTAATAATTAATTATTACTAGCATAATTTTGCACAACATTCAAGGCAGCCTTTGTATACCTATGTATTTGACCATTGTGTATATTAAATAGTAAACTAAACCATATATCCTATTAATGTTACGTTTTTTTATTTTTTACAATGAACTAACCACATGAAAGAAGCCCAAACAAAAATTACCAAAGAAACGAAACAATGTCAATTTTAAAATCTTAGCCAAATAGTAAAATACAACAACTTACCTCAAATAGAAGAGCTCAAACCAAATACAAAAACAGTAACAATAATTCCTAATAAGCCCCAGGGGCTCTATTCTGAACCAGTCTGTGGTGAATGGAAGAGAAGGGGATGGAGTCCCCTGGGCCCCGAACTGTTATAATTTGGATTATGGATTTGGATTTACCATATTTATCATTTTTAACGCTACTTGCAGTTTTAGAGGATAGCGCTAGGGTTATGCTCTTCAACTACGAGGTTTCAGATTTTGTGTTAGGTAGGCTCATAGGCCTACCTCTTCATTTTCCTCTTCCATCTTTGAATGCAGCCACCGGTGATTGTGTCCCTTTTCGTCACATTCCTTGGTAAGTGACTGCATTCACGGAGTTGCTTTTCTGCATCCATGAGCTTATAAACGATTGGTAGTAGGTGACTTGCTTCATGGAGCCACTTTCCTCTCTGACTGCTTCTTCCAGTCCCTTGTATTTAATTCCTTTTGACTTCAGCGACATGGTTTATGGTCTTAAGCCACACATTAAATTAATTGATTCCTTATATATATATATATCTTACAATAAAATAATAACACATTTAGAAGAATGAACTAACATTTTATTAACATTTCTGTTGTCATGCTCAGCTTATTATCGCTCAGAATTATTTTCAGTTTTGAGAGACTTCTTTCACTTTAATTTTTAATTATTCAATTCAGTTTAATTTACTAATAATCACGTATGTTAGAACGTTTTCTATGGAAAATTACTTTGAAAATGCCAATGATATGGCATACTAATTTAAATGTTTCACACATATAATAAAATAGATCTTACATGCAAGTAATGATTTATCGTGTTTTTATAGTCGTCTATAGCATAATTACTAGTTTCATCTCTTCATTTCTAATCAAAATTATAATAAAAAATAGCGTTCATGCAATAAGAGCAATGGAACATTATTTTTATGGTCAAAATGACGCTTCTATAGCATAAGAACTAGAAATCCGGG